>JAJIYU010018823.1:0-11071 GCA_030144865.1 Tinospora cordifolia
TCCACTAAAATTGTAATTTTCATTTAATTATCCTAATTTTTATTATATCTCCAATATAAATTATTTTTCATGTGCCAACCCACCATTTGCATCCAAAATTTCTTAAAATCTCTGAAATTAATTTATTCAACTTATTTTATTTATTTTAATTTTTTTTTGACAAAATTTTGGGGTATTACACTATGCCCTAGAGATTTATGCTCTTGATCCATTGTGCCACCCCTACTACACCACGTTTCTACCTAAGGTCTTTTTTCTGGACCTAGGGTTCAATCTAGTTGACTCACAACTTCTGTCTAGTCAAGATACCATATTTGGCATCTTTTTCAACTTCTATTCACTTTCCAGCCCTAATTTTTCACCTTCTAATTTTTCTTTTATAGAAAATACGAATGTTCTTCAACTCCGACTACTCATATAAGCTGGTGGGACAACCTCCCGATCAGGCGGCAAGACCAAGGTTCACTTAGCAACCGTGCTTTCTAGGGCAGGATAACCCACCTCCCTTTCAATGTTTAGCTTTAGTTGGGACAAGGCTTACCCACTATTAGCTCAACTTGTAGTCTTTATATCCAAACAAAACATTTAAAAATATATTTTTCCTTTTTGAAAACACTTTCTAAAACATTTTTCAAAAATAGAAGGTAGGGCAGTAAAATTTTAATTCAATGTGAAACCCTAATTTGGGTTTCTAATTCTCGTCAAGCAACTAATGATTGACTTTCTATTTCTAGCATAGTAAACACATGTTTAGGCTTAACTTTTTATTTGTAGCCCAAGACACCTAAAGCCTAGGCTCTGATACCACCTTTGTAACACCCCAACCCCCGTATCTTTAAGCATTGGACATGACCACCATTCTCTTGACAGTGGACTAAACCAAACGGTGAGTTGGGCAGGTGTTACATTTACAAGTACACAACTTGCATCACTTTCTATTTCAATTATATCATGCCTTAACTTTATTTGATAGGACATAATTTAAAATTTAAGAAATTGATAAGGCAATAATATAAGAAATAATTGAAATTCATAAACTCAATTAATTAAATAAAATTGAGTACATAATTTGATCTTGAAAAAAAAAACTATTACAACAGAAGATTCAAAACTTGGGCAACATGCCCTTACATAGAAATTAGAAACTTTTTAAATAAAAAGAACCTAACTAATATTCATGGTCTTCATGTAAATCAATTACCTAAAAAATAGAAGGAAGGTTGAGCACATAGCCTAGTGAATTTTTCTAAACATTTAAATCATTATTTCAATTCAAATAAACCAAGCATATAAAAAAATTTTGTACATTAGGCGATTCAAATAAATTTCTTGTTTATAGTTGACATTCGGACTGAAAGAGTTTAATCTCTGTGTTCCATATCATTGGGAGGGAGAATCACTCTTGGAAACTCAAACCCAATATCTATGAAGTGGGATCACTCTTGGAAACCCAGTTCAAATCATCAAAGGTACGCCGGCAAGCTAGATCGGGGGTGGAACACGCATGATGACACTATGCAGTCCATCATCGCGTCAGTACGTAGATTGAATCATTATTTAATCTTTTCTTAGTGATAAAACACACAATATCGGATTAAACCATCGATGCAACATGTATATAACATGAACCATCAAATATTTATTCATGGCACAATTCATGTATATCATGCATCATTATTCTTGATTTCTAAACATGCATAACATGTATATTCATAGCACATCAAATAAATAAAGCATGCATATTTAAAACATATATTCAATCATTCAACTTCAAAACATCATCACACATGCAAGACTTATTCAAATTAAAATAAAGAAGTAAAAGTTAGAAATTTTAATTAATTGAGTTTATGAATTTCAGTTATTTCTTATATTATTGCCTTATCAATTTCTTAAATTTTAAATTATGTACTGTCAAATAAAGTTAAGGCATGAAATAATTGAAATAGAAAGGATGAAAGTTGTGTACTTGTAAATGTAACACCGGCCCGACTCGCCGTTTGGTTTAGTCCACTATCAAGAGAATGGTGGTCATGTCCAATGCTTAAAGATACGGGGGTTGGGGTGTTACACCATTACAGTGGAAAATTCAAAACCTAGGCTACATGCCCTTACATAGAAATTAGAAACTTTCTAAATAATATAAAAAATTTAATTAATATTCATGGTCTTCATGTAATTCAATTACCTGAAAAATAGAAGGAAGGGTGAGCACATAGCCCAGTGGATCTTTCTAAACATTTAAATCATTATTTCAATTCAGACAAACCAAGCATATCAAAAACTTTGTACATTAGACTATTCAAACAAATTTCTTGTTTATGGTTGACACTAAGACTTAAAGAATTTAATCTCTGTGTTCCATATCGTTGGAAGAGAGAATCACTTTTAGAAACTCAAACCCTAATATGAACTGGGATCACTCTTGGAAACCTAGTTCAAAATCATCAATGGTAAGTTGACAAGCCAGATCGTGGTGGAACACACATGATGTCGCTATGCAGCCTATCATCGCTTCGGTATATGGTTATTATCATCATTTAATCTTTTCTTAGCGATAAAACACACAATATCATATTTAGCCATCAATATAACATGTACATGATATGAATCATTAAAAATTCATTCATGGAACAGTTCATACATATCATACATTATTATTCTTAAATTCTAAACATGCATAACATGTATATCCATGGCATATCAAATAAATAAAGCATGCATATTAGAACATATATTAAACAATCAACTTCAAAACATCATCACACATTCAAGACTTATTCAAATTAAAATAAAGAAGTAAAAGTTAGAAATCACTTCCACCTCAATAGTAGATTCTCTTGAATCCTTGCAGTATTATTTCACTTGTTTCGAGTCTTTGACTATCAATTTTCAAGATCTACGTTTTAAAAATGTGATTTAATAGCAGTCCATGAGCACTACCTATGTACAATACCGTTATATGAATAGTACCGTATATAGGAACAATATGTATTTATGAACAGTGAATGTAAATAGTAATAAATAGTAATAGTGAACAGTACCTCGTGAATAGTACCATACTTGTGAATAGTAAACGATGTATACGAGCACAGTAATACGTATTATAATGACATCTCCAATCGTAAATAGAGATTTAGCCAGAGTTTTTATACCTACTTTGATTAGTAGAACCCTCCGATTGCTCCAAAAGAGGTGCCCAGAAGTAGACATTCACTACTGTTATGCAAAAATTAGGGTATTCCCCTCTCTATTACTATATATGCTATTTAGAACAACTAAAGAACAAGAGAAGAAAAGAGATTAAGCAAAAAAATTATTTTTTTCTTGCTGGAATAAATTTTCAGAATGAAGGGGGGAGGGGGTTTATAGGGATTTTTTTGGCACAAAATGACAAAATTAAATAGTAGTGAATAATGTGTTATTGTAGCTACAGTAATCGTTGAAAGTTATTTTGTCTATTGACAAAACAGTACTTGTTACAGTACATACGCTATAGTACCATATATTTGAATAGTAATTTTTTTTTACTCAAATTTCGGGTAATACAACCTACCCTCCTTAAAATAAATTTCGTCCTCAAAATTTGTACTTATCCGCTTTAGTGCTGTTTGGTAAGGTATTTTGGGTGAAAAGACCTAGATATTTGTTCTTCATCTCGCGCTCAGCTCCCAGGTTGCTTCCTCCAAATCATGATGTCTCTATAGAACCTAACCAATGGAATTTCCTTGGTCCTGAGATTCTGTACCATACGATCTAATATTCTGATTGATGGTTCCTTGTAAGTTGCATTGTCTCAAAGTACAACTTCCTCCCAATGCATGATATGTGATGGGTCTGGTTCATACTTCCGCAGCATCGATACATGGAATACATTATGGACTGCGGACATTTGGTTTGGTAGCTCTAACTTATAAGCACATTCCCGGATTCTCCTAAATATTTCAAAGGGTCCAACAAATCTTGGTGATAACTTTCCCTTGAATCCAAACCTCTTAATTCCCTTTTGAGGACTAATTATTAGAAATATTTTGTCTCCTACTTGGAACTCTATGGGTCTCCTTCTCTTATCAGCATAACTCTTCTGACGACTTTGAGCTATAACCAATCTTTTTCATATCAGTTTGACTTGGTTGTTCATTTCTTCCACCAAATCTAGTCCAGTAAGAACATGATCCTCGAGTAGGTTGGTGATCTATAGGGCCTTCCTAAAGATCGTCATATGGAGCCATCTTGATACTTGCTTGATTACTATTATTATAGGCAAACTCTACTAAGTGCAGGTACTTGCTCCAGTTCCCTTTAAAGTCCAGAACACGAGATCTCAACATGTCTTCTAAGGTCTAGATAACTCTCTCAGACTGTCCATCTGTCTAGGGATGAAAAAACAGTGCTCATGGTGAGTTTGGTGTCCAATTCCTTTTGTAGGCTCCACAAAAATCGAGAAGTGAAGCGAAAGTCTCTGTCAGATACTACCGTCTTGAGCACAACATTCAACTTCACTATCTCTTTCACATGTAGTTCTCCCAACTTAATGACTTGGTATGTGGATCTATTTGGCAGGAAATGAGCAACTTTGGTGAGACAATCAATAATCACCCAAATATTATCTTCACCCTTCTGATTCTTGGGCAAACCACTAACAAAATCCATGGTAATGTTATCTTACATCCATTCAAGGATAGGGAGTGGTTGTAACATTCCAAATGATTTTCGATGTTTTGCTTTTATTTTTTGACAAGTTAAGCATTTAGAAACATGCTTAGCCAGATCTCTGTTCATCCCTCTCCACCAGTAAGCATTTCAAAGGTTTTAGTACATCTCCACCTAGATGCATCGTATACTTAGTCTGATGAACCTCATCTAGTATTGTCTGCTTACTTTGTCCATTATGAGGTACACAGATGTTTTCTCGAGCCTTAGGATATTCTCAGCATCTAACATGAAGTCACCATGCTTACCTTGTGTAACTCCTTCAATTAGACTAGTGAGCCATTTTTCTTGCCTTTGTTCATCCATAATTTGGTGCAGAAGATCCGGTTGGCAGCACATAGTGTAGAGGTAGGCTTGTTTTTCATTTAGAGTCACACCCAGCCTAAAGTTATCAATCAACTAATACATCTGGCATTATCTTTTTCCTATTTGTTGAACTTCATACTCAAGGCATTAGCCACTACATTGGCCTTCCCCAGATGGTAATGTAGTTGGAAATCATAGTCTTTTAAGAACTCCATCTATCTCCGTTGCCTGAGGTTCAACTCCTTCTGGGTTTAGATGTACTTCAAGCTCTTGTGATATGAAAATAGATCAAATTTCTCACCATAGAAGTATTGTCTCCAAATTTTCAGGGCAAATACAATGGCTGCTAACTCTAGGTCATGAGTAGGGTAATTCTTCTCATGGACCTTCAATTGTCGCGAGGCATAAGTGACTACTTGTCTTCCTTGCATCAATACTGCCCCTAGTCCACTCAGTGATGCATTAGTATAAAGGGTGAAGGTAACACCATGGGTTGGAGTGACTAGGATAGGGACTATAATCAATATCTTCTTCAGTTCTTAGAATGATTGTTTGCACTTCTCATCCCAATTGATCATAACTCCCTTCCTGGTTAGCTTGGTCATAGCTTCTACTAGTTTAGAGAAATATTGTATGAACCTTCTGTAGTATCTAGCCAGGCTTAAGAAACTCCTAATTTTTGTAACTGTCTTTGGCTGCTTGCAATTCATGACAACTTCCCTTCTCTGAATCTATAGAGATGTCATCTTATGATACTACATAGCCAAGGAACTTGACCATCTTCATCCAGAATTCACACTTATTGAACTTGGCATATAGTTGGTGACTTCTGAGGGTTTCCAACACTATCTACAAGTGTTCCAAGTGTTCAACTTCTATTTTTGAGTAAATTTGGATGTCGTCCACGAATACCACCACAAAGTGGTTAAGATATTGTCTAAACACTTGGTTCATTAAATCCATGAATGATGCTAGGGCATTGGTTAAACCAAAGGGCATCACAGTGAACTCAAAGTGTGTGTATCTTGTTCTGAAGGATGTCTTGTATATGTCAGACTTCCGAATTCTCAACTGATGATAACCCAAATTAAGATCAATCTTTGAGAAATGAGTGGCTCCTCTCAATTGATCGAATAGTCATCAATCCTCGGTAGAGGATACTTATTTTTTACTGTAGCTTGGGTCAGTTTTTGGTATTCGACACATAGTCTCAAAGAACCATCTTTCTTCTTCACGAACAGTACAGGAGCTCCCCAAGGTTACTCACTTGACCTAACAAAGCCTTTCTCCTGAGCTCGACGAGTTGAAACTTCAATTTGATTAGTTCTATCGGTACCATTTGGTAAGGAGGTAACTATAGGGTTAGTTCCAGGGTGAAGTTCAATCTTGAACTCTAATTCTCTAGTAGGTGGTAATCTAGGTAAGTCGTCTGGAAACACATCCTCATACTTACTAACCACTACTAGGTCTTGTATTTTCTTTAGTTCAATTGGTTCTTCTTTAAAGATGTCCTCGAACTGATTCTTCTGCCTTAAGCAGTTCATCATAGTTATGGTTGGACTTCTACGGAATTTTTGCATATCCCCGTTAATTTTGTAGGTCTCTCCCTAAACTAGGGTTGTGGTCCCTCGTTTCTTAGAACAATCTATCTAGGGTTGGTACTAGTCTAACCAATCCATCCCTAAGATTACATCATAGCAACGAAAGGTAAAGTACATAGATCAACAGTTTAGAGTTTATCCCCAAACCTTAGGTTAGAACTACACATTCTTTTTGAAGTCACAGTAGTCCCTATTGGTGTGGATACATTCAAAGTTATGGATAGTGTTTTTGTCATAAGTTGTAACCTATAAGATAATTTCTCAAAAATAAACGATTTTGAGGCGCCAAGTCAAATAGTAGTTTTAGAGCAACATTGAATAACGAGAATGTACCTTCCACTGTAGGGATTGGGCCTCCTTGAGTCTCAATAGCAAACATTCTGGCCTGGTTCTAACCACAACCCTAGTTCTGCCCATGATTGACATTCTATTATTGCTACCTAACTTGAGGAAAACCATTCTGACCTCCTCCCTTAGTGTTATAGTGTTGCTGGGGAGCTTGAGCTGGTGCAGTTAGGCAATTTCTTGCTATATGGCCTCTCTGTATGCACACATAGCACAACCCTTGTTTTCTTGCTTGCTCCCTTGACTCGTCTTTATTCTGCCCCTGCCTATGTGGTGCATTCCCACTGTTCTTACTTTTCTTTTGAACCCCTTGATCATTTTCATTCCCATGCATCTTATTCTTCCCCCTCAAACTTTGTTCTAGGTTGAGTTCTTGTCCTAATGTTAGAGCCTTTTCCATGACGTCTTTGTAAGTCATTAGGCCTGGAATCTTTATTGTTTTTCGGATCTCCATCTTGAGACCCTGTGTGAATTGATTGGCCTTCCTTTTCTCCTCTTTGATCATATTTGGTGAGAATTTGTCTAGTTTAGTGAACTTCCTCTCATATTCAGCCACGGTCATGTCCCTCTAATTCAGTTGAACAAAGTCCTCTTGTAGTTTCCTCAAAGTCGCTTCTGGAAAGAGCTTTTCATAGAAGATCTCTATAAAGTTCTCCCAGCTCATAACATTCACATTTGTATTAGGGTCCATCCTCATCATACGCCACCAACTTCTAGCTGGTCCTTTGAAGTGGTGTGTGGCCAGTGCCACCCGTCTTGACCTAGTTACCTTCAGTACATTGAGTATTTCTTCCATATCTGGGTACCAGTGGTCTATTGGGATGTTATTCGTAGTACTATCAAAGGAAAGAGGGCTGAGCTTTTGTAGGTTTATAAACATCTTCCTTTGTTTCTCATCTTCCAAATTTTCTTGAGCCCTCTGATGTTCAGGATCTTGGGCCACAGGTGTTGTTTGTTGAGCCTGAATGGGTTCAGGTACTTGAGGGTGAGGACCCATATGAGGGATTATTTGTGGAAGTGCCCTCAATAGCTGATCTAATACCCTCTGTGACATTTTGTTCGTCATGGCCTCCATCCATGCCTCTATTCCAGTAGACAGTTCCTACTCTCGTTGCTCACTCTCATCAGAAGTGGTGGATTGAGTAGTATACGTTCTTGTTCTAGCCATTATCTATCAATTTAATACCTTGTCAGTGTTTACCTTGTCAAATTTTCATACTATTATGACTCTAGATTCATGTCTCTAGGTCCTAAATTTGTTCAGTGGCCTAACAGTTTATGCTTCGAGGTTCTATTCATGCATGGGTATAGGATTTAGTCTCAAAACAAATAAGCAATAAAGCATGCATATCACACAATCATACAATCAAGCTGGCACAACAAGGTTCCAAGCTTCCACCTAAGCTTTCAAATTCAAGTGTCCCATACCACTCTACCCCTTCCACTTAGGCTTTGACCCAGGATAGAGTTGCACCCAAACAATTTTGAAAATTGCTCGATAACTAAGGTTCCCGAACCTAATATAAAAAAAATATTATGAGAACTTGATTAGCCCTTTATTTAAAATTGCTATATGTTAGCATTTATGAGTTTTAAGCTTTGATAAACTTTTGTACCTATTCCTTTTAATAAATGAAATTTATTCCCTTAAGAATCCTTGTTATTACATTTTGAAGGTTCAAAATAGAAAGTGTTAGTAATAACCCAAGGCCTGCCATGTGGTCGAGTCCACTTAGATGGAGGTGGGGTATAATAAAGAAACTTTGACCTTTAAATAGATTAAAAACTTTAGGCTGGGTATGACCATAAATGAAAAACGAGCCTATCTCTACAACATGTCTTGCCCATCAAATTTTTTTCAATCAGATCAGGGGTAAACAAAGGTAGGACGAATAGCTCACAAACCTAACATAGGAAATTGAATAAGATAACCATACTGACCTTAGGTTAGATGCTGAGGATACCCTAAGAGTTATGGAGAAAACATTGTATGGAAAATTGCAGATCATCTCACTAAAGTGCCTAAATTTCACAAACTAAATCCACAAATCAAGTCAGTAAGTCTGAGAGAGTTACCTAGACACTAGAGTCTATGTTGATCTCTTGTGTCTTAAAAATTAAAGGAAATGGGAGAAAGTACGAACCTGACCCCTCTCACATCATCCACTAGGAGGAAGTGAATATTCAAGGTGATGCTACTTGCGAAGAAGCAGTAGTCAAAATTCTTGACCATAAAGTATAGAGTTTGCAAACAAAGGATATCCCATTAGTCAAGGTACTGTGGAAACATCACGGGGTAGAAGAAGCTAACTAGGAACTCAAAAGTGAGATGAAGACCAAGTATCCACATCTATTCATTAAAATTCCTTAGTTATGTACAAATTTCGAGGACAAAATTTTTCTAAGGAGGGTAGGTTGTAATATCCTAAAAACTCTGTATTTAATTAAATGAAATTCAAGATCAATTCAGTGAAATTTAAGTGCAAAATGAAATCGAGCTCATTTCGAGGCTAAATTTGGTAGGTTTTCGAAACTTTCATTTAGTGCCCCTTAGGGATCCAAAACAACTTGAAATGAAGTAAGGTGACATGAACTAACTAAGGGGACAACATATCAAAAAATTAGAACAATTGGTCAAGGTTAAGATTTTCATTTGCTAAATGCCCTTTAGGGGTCCAAATTAGAAAGAATTGTTATTTAGGGTACTTCAGGGGATCAAAATGACCAAAAATGAAATGGAATAACATTAACTAATAAAATGAATGACATATCCATAAATTAGAATAGTTGTTTGAGGTTAAGGTTTTTATTTGCCAAACGCCCTTCAGGGGATCCAAATTAGAAAGAATCGTCATTTAGGGTACTTCGGGGGATCGAAATGACCTTAAATGAAATAAAGTGACATGAACTAACAAAATGAATGATATATCCGAAAATCAGAACAATTGACCAAGATTTGGATTTTCATTAGTCTAGTGACCTTAGTGGGTCTTAAATAAGGAAAGTTCTTTGAGAAAAAATCACCTTGGGCCAAACCATACCTTAAATAGTGGTAGCGATATTTATCCTAAGTGAAGATAGAAACATTACCTTGTTTACAACGTTCAACGTTCTTGAAGGTGCAACAATCAAACTTTCTTTACTGTAGTGTAGTTTTTCTCTTCTATCAGTGATTGTGAGACCATCTTGAGACAATGGGATGAACCACAACTAGTTCAGAATGAGTGTAGAAGAGGGAAGAGTTACAGATGGCTAGGGTTCTTTGTGCACGTGAGCGACTAGGGTTTTCTTGTGAGACAAAGGCAAGCAACTGCGACTATGAGTGAGTCCAAGTGATTAGGGCTACATGCAGTGACATATTTATATGATCACTAGAAAACTTAGGGTTTACCCAATTTCTAATTTGCAATCACACGATCACGGCCACAAGAGCCAGGATTGCCATCTTGGGCATGCCCATAATCACAAGACCGCGATCACACGTTGTTGCCAACCCTGCAAGTATATAGGTTCGCACTAGTAATAACCGGTGAGTCCGGATATCGTCCTTACGGAATGGAATTCACTTAAATATCTCAAATCCCAATTTAATATTAGCTTTCATTTAATCAAGAAACTGATGAAGGTTGAATTGTTAATTTCTAAATAAGAACCTAAACTATTAAAAGTAGTAAAGTATGTTTTCAAAAACTATGTGGAAAGGCTGTCTAAGATAGTAAACTCTATTGTATGTCTTGTGATTCTTATTTCAGTTCATGAAATTCCTACACTGTGAGTTATAGCACCTGTAATTGAAACCCTCTCCCAAGGTACCTCAATTTCTATTAGTATTGTCTCATAATGCCCTCTTCTGAAGTGCTTAATCAACAACCTAACACTATGTTGTAATACCCCAGAATTTTGTCAAAATTTTTTTTAAATAAATAAAATAAGTTGAATAAATTAATTTCAAAGATTCTAAGAAATTTTGGGTGCAAATGGTGTGTTGGCACATGAAAAAATAATTTATATCGGAGATATAATAAAAATTAGGATAATTAAATGAAAATTACAATTTAATAGAATTAACTATGAAATTTAAGGAATTGCTTAAGAAATAAATAAAA
>JAJIYU010018824.1:0-11033 GCA_030144865.1 Tinospora cordifolia
ACCAAAAATCTGAGCTCGCTCGGAAGAGTTATCACGAGGGAGGGAAGAAGACAGTTGCGCAGAAACATGGAGGCATAGAGGCTATTGTCGTATTTTTAAAAAATTTGAGCTTGTTCGGAACGCTCGAATCACTATCCGCATAAGCGATTTAAAAAAAGCAAAAAAAATTTACTTTTTATTTAAGAGGTGTTCCTTCAATTCCAGAAAAAGTCTTATTAAAAAAAGACTTAAATCTAATGTTATCAAACACTCTACTTTTTAAAAACCTCTGTCTTAATAAGACTTATTGAAATAAGAGGATCCAAATAGTGTGACCAAACACTACCTAAAACCAACAATATAAGATAGATTTAACTTAAACTTTAATAATAGAGAATCTGAAAAAGGAAAGCTAATATTTTAGAAAAGTTGATTCAAGAATTCAGTCAATGAATATTTTTAGAAAATCTTAATAAAATCATGAACTAACAAAGTATGTTCTAGTGTGAAAAAAATGACGGTAATAGTAATAATAAACCTTGATAACTTCTAAATTTCTTGTAGAAAAGAGATTAAAAATTTCAGATGCGAAAAAGACTAAAGTTTTGACAATTAGAAGTCTTATTTTGTTCGTAATTATTTTATGAATGATTTATTTAAAAACATAGAGACTAAGGAATTGAAAAAAAAAACATTTATTTAACAAGTGCTAATGTATAGAGTGATCACTAAAATCATTTTGATTAGTTAAAAAAATTATTTAATTATAAATCGTGAAATTATTAGGAAACTTTGGTTAAAGAATTTACTATTGTAGATTGACTTTCTTAGGACGAATACTAGCGACGAAGAGAAAAAGGAACGTCTGAAAATTCAGGTGGGCGTGACTTCCTTACTCATATGTATTATATGGATTTAAGATTCAAAGCATTTGATTGAATAGTTCTAGGTTATTAGAATTTTATTAGAAAATTGATTGAAATTGTTTGGCTTATGTGAATGATGTGTGATGTATGATGAATTATTTAATCCATGCGTAATTAGTTCATGACATGATCTTGCATTTGGAATTACTCAAATATGGCATACATGACTAGGAACATATGCATCTAGATCTTATTGTATACTCATGCATCTTCTGTTGTCTTCCGGTATCGTGATCCATCTTACTGACCACTACTTCCTATACACCCATGCTATCTTGCGTTTCTCGTGCTAGGGTGACTCTAGGTGCATAGTCTCTAAGTTCTCGATTTGTCTCGGTTGTCTAGGGGTTTATGCTTCTAAGTCAGTAGCATTTCGTCTGTTAGTGGATATAGGAATTTGGGTCATAACACTTAAATAATCAAACTACATATAAACAAATAATCATCCAATAGCCAAACAAACAATACACGCTAGCATAATGCAATCCTGAAGCTTCCATCTGTGCTTCCAAGTCCATGTGCCCCATCCCACACTCACCCTTCCACACAAACTTCCGCCTAGAATTACATTACACCTAAACAATGGTGCAAGTGTCTCGATATCCATGACTACAATGTCCCACCATGTTTAACCGGATCCTTTAGTTAAACATAGTACAACTGTGCATCCATGGACATGTTCTAAGGCTGACACAAGCCCCACCATACTGTACCGCCCCATCCCAGTACAATATAGTGCGTACAAGTTTAGCCAAAGAAATCGATCACTCACCAAACATGGTCCGTCATTCTTCGAATTCAGGATTCCTCCGTACCCCCAAATCCCTATGCACCCCATCCTACATAGAGACCAGAGATACAGGCTCCTCCCAAACTCGGGTCCTGACCAAACAAGTGTGCGTTCAAACACATTATCAGTCTCTAACCTATGTCCTAAAGTCTTTTAATTTAATTTTGATCCACTGTGCCTTTGAGACAACACTCGGTCTCTACCTAGACCTATGACCATGGTGTTCAACTCCATTGCAATTCTTGTGATGTCATAGTTCCCGAATCAGACTTGTTCCTGAGTAGGGATCAGCCTTCAAAGACATCTTCCTGAAGTTGGGATCAAACCATCAGGGACAGTGCACCTTCTAAGACTGGTACCAACCCTCAAGAACAACTCTATAAGGCCCACCCATCGGGGCACTCTTTTCAAAGAAGGCACCAACCATATGAGGGTCACTATAAAGATATACCTTCAGGGGTACTTTTTCCAAGAAAGGCCACTAACCTTCAGGGTTACCCTTCTCAAGAAGAGGTCAACTATCGGGAACACCCCTCAGTATTCAAGTCACATCTATAGTCAGTGACCCATGTACTCTACCATCACTTCACCCTTACCTAGACCTCTACCCGTACTACCCTTTTTCAAAAATCATATTCAAGAAAATACATTTTTTCGGTGAAATTAAATTCGATGAAATTTATTTTCAGTAAAGATCAAATCCAGTAAAATCTACAATTCAGTGAAAATCAAATACAGTGAATTCAAGTCTAGCCCAGTATATCATAATACTGAGCTCTGATACCATAATTATAACACCCCAATTTTCGATAGGACCTCCGTTCACGTGTGGATCGTCGCCTAAAGAAAATCGAGATGCTACCTAAAAGTTTCGTTTTGTCCACATCTCTTTTTTCAAAATCAAGTTTATGATAATTTGTTCTCAAGTAAATCTCTAGAAAATTTTTCATACAAAACAAAAGAATTAAAACAATTTCTCGAGACTTCACCGGGTTCATTAATATGGGTCAAAATGCAGCGGAAATCCAAAAAATTATTCATTCAAACCAATAATCATTAAATAAATAAAGTCATTTAAAGATAAAACGACCAAGTTAAAACCAAAGTGATTACACTAAAACAATTCAGTAAAATACATAAATTATAACCTTCGAGTCACCTATTCCAAACGACCTCCCCTTGAAGTGTCCAATTAAGGTGCGAGTCTTCTGACGTAGGCTACAATACTTTAAGTCCATGTGTGCCTGAAAAATAGAAGTGGGAGTGAGCTTGAAAGCTCACTGGATCGATCCTACACATCACATGCATTATACAAACCCAATCCAAAACATTACACACACTTTCAAACATTAGGCGGTCAAACATTCATTTGTTTTAGTCGGAGTCTAGTACTGGAAGAGGGTTGAGATACCTCTCGGTATTCCCTGTGATCCAATCAAATCTCAGAAGGTTCCAAGAACCTTCTAAAATAAATTGACTCTCACATCACAGCCTAAGAGAGTGTACTTATCATAAATCGTATCGTCTCCCAAAGACTTCGAGCTGTCACAGTTAGTAGCTCCGAGTGGGAATACCTACGATCCACCTTGTGGCTCGACAATCTCAAGCGGTGACATATAGGAGATGCCACCTCGATCCGCTTTAGGCTCGTCAATCGTACCGGTACGTGGATTCTTAATAAACCATCGTCTTATTTTAGTGTTGCAGACAATTCCAATCATGTCCACCATCATACATATCATGGAAAATAAATCAAATAATGCAGGCTATTCACATGAGTAAATAATGAAATTTAAATGCATGATTTCCTATTAATGCATGCTATACAATTTAAATAAAACATCACACCATCATCTAAGCACGTCAAACAAGTTCAATCAATTTTATAACAAATTCTAATAATCCTAGAACTATTCAACCAAATGTTTTAAATCTTAAATCCGTATAATACAAATGAGCAAGGAAGTCACGCCCACCTGATTCCGTCAATCTTCAGGGCTCCTTGCTTTTTGTCGAAATACTCGATACTCTCAATTGTAGAATCTAAAATTCAAGAATCAATAAAAATTCCTAAATTCTGTAATTTTATGCCTTCTAATTAAAATAACTTCTAAATTCTCTAAATTTTCTTGATTTTAAATTACAAGTTTAATAATTTTCTCACAAGCCTTTTTGTAGCTTTCGACTTCTAATAACTTCATCTTCGAAAGTTAAATAATTTAGTAATATCATAATTAATATAATTACGAACAAAATAAGACTTCTAAATATTATAAGCTTAGTTTCAGAGCTTGAGATTTTATTATTTCATTCTAAAAGTTTCAAGGCTCTCAAAGATTTATTTTTTCATGTTTTTAACTAACTAAAATAATTAAATTTTCAAATCTCCAATATTAGTCTGCATCTGTTGTGTAAAAATTATTCTTAATTAAATCAGGATTCTACCCGTAGAATCTTTTAAATTAGGTTTCTAAGATTATTAACTTTCTTTTCAAATTTTCTAAATGTTTAAAATAGATTAAATCATTTCAATAATTTATTCTAAACTATCTTTATCTCAAGATAATACGAATAAATAAGTAAAATAATATTAAATTTCCATACCTTTCGTAGAGGAATCCAAAACTAGGTCGATCATCGCCGTCTTCGCGCGAACAACGTCCAATGATAAATTCCCATAGCAAATGTACTGTTACAGTTTTCATTCCTCAAACATCAACTAGAAAATTAATCCTAAGTTCAAGATGAAATCAAGCTTAAATCTGAAAAATCAAACCTCATCACCAAAATCAGTTAATCCATGTTCTTCATTTCTGTTTCCAACAGTTCACGGACCATTTGCATATGTTCCTCTTCTTCGTTTCGATTCCAATCCACCAGCTCACAGTTGGAATTTCTCTTCTCTTTCACGTTCAATTTGTCATCCTCTTCATCAAACCAAATACGCACCAGCTGCCCTAATCAAATAATGCACCAGCTGAAATTCTAAAATTCTGGTTTATCCCTTTTCTCCTTCGGTTTCAATTATCAGACGTCCCCAAGAATGAAAGAGATTCTTGCAGCCGAACAATCAAATTCCAAATCATGCTCCACACATACACAAATTAGAGAAGAAGAAATCCAACCCAACTAGTTCCTTCTTCATTTCCCCTGTTTCCTAACAGTAGGCTGAACCCAACAAAAGAGCTTACCAAAACTGAATGATCTGCATCTCAAACTAATCTGCTATGTTACACCCCACGGCCAGCAAACAACAACTCCCAACCATATACATATTTGATTATATAAATTCGTATATATATATATATATATATATATATATATATATATATTACCTTTGTTTAATAAATTTAACCAATATCAATTTTTTTCACTTTATTAATTTATTCATTTTATAACCACTCACGACGTGGCTTGATCACAAAGTTCCGGGGTGTTATATTGAAAGTGTTTGTAATATTTTGGATTGGGTTTGTATAATGCATGTGATGTGTAAAAACGATCCACTGGGCTTTCGAGCTCACTCCCACTTTATTTTTCAGGTACATCTGGATGTAGAGTATGATAACTTACGTCAGAAGACTCCCAGTTTAATTGGATGCCTCATTGGGGAGGTTGTCCGAGCCAGGAGACTTGGAGGCCATGTTTTTATGTATTTTACTGGATTATTTTAATGTATTTACGTTGGTTTTAACTTTAGTTTGTTTTATCTTTAAATGACTTTTCTTGTTTAACAATTTTGGTTTTAATAATAACTTTTAAAGTTATCGCGCTGCATCGTTTATGATTTATATTGAGAAATTCGGTGAATGTATTGAGAAATTATTTTGATCTTTTATTTTATATAGAACATTTATATAGACATTGATTTGAAAACTAATGGTTATGAACTAAATTTTAAAAAAAAATTTGGATAGAATGAAAATTTTAAGTAGCATTCCGATTTTCAACGGGCGACGATCCACACGTGAGATTCACGTGACGGGAGGTCCGGCTGAAAATTGGGGTGTTATAGGCATATACTGTTCAAAATCATATTCATGAAGCAGACTGTGAGCTTCGTGTTTGTGATATCATTGATAGCTCTAGAAAGTAGTATTCACATGCTTACAAATTATAATCCCCCCTGATATTATAGAAGCCTCTCTTCGACAAGACTGATTGGTTTATTTGGAAACTTACGCCTAATGGCTCCTTCACTTTCCATACAACCTATGCTCCAGCTACCAAGAAGGATGTTAGATTTGGTAATTTCACACAAGACTGGATATGACACATTCCCATTCCTCAGAAGATCTGTCATTTTGTCTAGTTAGTCCTTCATGGCAAGATTCTCACTGAAGATCACAGATTTACTCGGGGATTGACCAACAAACCTATGTGCAAAAGATGTAAGCATGCTAACGAGGACATAGCGCATGTGCTTCAGGACTGTCGTTACTCCAAGGCTGTTTGGAGTTGTATTTGTGGGCATAATTTTTCGACTGATTTCTTTGAATCCACGGTTACTAAATGGTGTGAAAATAATCTCAAAAATATGTAGAATCATATCCAACACAGTCCTAAGACTAATCGGGCACTAAATTTTGTTGTTGCTATCTGGATCGTCTGGAAGCATAGAAACAAAATGTTCATAGGAGTCATCGACAATGTAGATAACATCTTGTTCAAATAGAAGTGTCTGTTGGCTGATATAAGATTGCCTTTGTTGATAGCTTCAAACAGGCTATTCCTAACTCTTACCATTGGATTTTTTGGAAGCACCCAAAGAGTGATTGGGTCAAATTCAACACTGATGGGGCGGCTCAGGGAAATCTAGGCCCTGTCTCCTTTGGAGCTATTATTAGAAACCACAAGGGTGAATGGATTTTTAGTTATTGTAACAACCCGGACCCACCATGACGATAGTGTCCCTATCTTAGCCACCACTAATTGGGTGCAGGGTTTTGTTCTTGGCAAGAATTGAACTTAAGTCTCCCAAAAGCGCTCGGCACAATGAGATACCCTCAAATGAACATTTAGCCTAGAAATCCCCCTGGAATCAGACCAATGTGGGATATTACAATGCACCCCCTTTGGGAGCAATTTCGTCATCGAGATTCACACCTCCAGTACACACAAACTGGGCTCTATATCATTTGTGACAGCCCAGGCCCACCGTGACGATATTGTCCCCACCTTAGCCACCACTGACTGGGTGCAGGGTTTTGTTATTGGCAAGACTCGAACTTGAGTATCCCAAAAGTGCTCGATACAATGAGACACCCTAAAATGCACATTTAACCTAGGAATCCCCCTAAAGTCGAACTGATATGGGATATTACAATTCACCCCCCTTGAGAGCAATCTTGTCCTCAAGATTCACATATTCGGTACACACAGAGTGACTCTGATACCATTTGTAACAACTCGAGCCCATTACATACCGATATTGTCCTCACCTTAGTTACCACTGACTGGGTGCAGGGTTTTGTTCTTGGCAAGACTCAAACTTAAGTCTCCCAAAAGCGTTCGACACAATGAGACACCCTCGAATGTACATTTAGTCCAAGAATCCACCTGGAGTTGGACTGATGTGGGATATTATAATCCAACCCCCTTGGGAGTAATCTCGTCATCAAGATTCACATGTTGGTTACACACAAAGCGGTTCTGATACCATTTGTAACAACCCGAGCCCACTACATATTGATATTGTCCCCACCTTAGCCACCATTGATTGGGTGCAGAGTTTTGTTATTCGCAAAACTTGAACCTGAGTCTCCCAAAAACACTGAGTTATTATCAATGGTATCAGAGTAGGCTCTGCGTGTAACTGGTGTGCATCTTGAGGACAAGATGGCCTTCAAAGGGGGTGAATTATAATAATCCCACATCGACTAGACCTCAAAGTTGAGACTTGGCTATGAGTGTATACACGGGTGGTCGTTAGTGTCGAACGCTTTTGAGAGACTCATGTTCAAGTCTTGCCAAGAACAAAACCCTGCACCCAGTCAGTGGTGGCTAAGGTGGGGACAATATCGGTACATAGTGGGCCCAGGTTGTTACAACTATTATGGTAGAGTGGGGGTTTGCTCCAACGTATTAGCTGAGCTTCAAGGTATAAAATATGGGTTGCAACTGGCTATGGAAAGAAATTTTAGTAAAGTCATCTTGGAAATAGACTCCAAGGTGGCTCTAAATCTTTTAGTCGCTAAGGATGTTTCTTTGCATGCCATGACCAATCTTATCCAGGATATCAATCATTTTAAGAGACGAACTTGGCAGTTGCATTCAATCATACTCTTAGAGAAAAAAACCAATGTGCTGATGCCTTTGCTAATAGAGCTTTCATTTCAGAAAGCAACTATGTTATTTATTATCAAATTCTTTCGGAGATTCTTCCCCTATAACTCGCAGATGCTTCTGCTATTGCTTTTCTGAGGCCTTAGGGCTATTATTGTAACACCCCAATTTTCGATCGGACCTCCGTTCACGTGTTACCTCACGTGTGGATAGTCGTCCGTAAAAAATCGAGATACTACTTGAAAATTTTGTTCTGTCAAAATCTTTTCTTCTAAATCAAATTCATAAACCATAAACTTTAGTTCCAAAGTCAATTTTTATGAAGATATTTCGTGCAAGATAGAAAATCACAGTAATTTTACCGAATAAATCATAAACAATGTAGGGGAATAGTTTTAAAACTATCTATTTAAACCAAAATCGTTACACAAGGAAAGCCATTGAAAGATAGAACAATTCGAGTTAAACCAGTGTAAATACATTCCAACAATCCAGTAAAAATACATAAAATATGACCTCCAAGTCACCTATCCCGGACGACCTCCTCATGAAGCGTTCAATCAGAGTGCGAGTCTTCTAACGTAAGACATCAGATTCTAAGTCCAAGTGTACCTGAAAAATAGAATGGGAGTGAGCTCAAAAGCTCAGTGGATCGATCCTACACATCACATGCATTATATAGACCCAATCCAAAACATTACAAACACTTTCAAACATTAGGCGTTCAAACATTCATTTGTTTTAGTCGAACTCTAAGACCGGAAGAGGGTTGAGATGCCTCTCGGTATTTCTTGTGATCCAATCTAATCTCAGAGGGTTCCAATAACCATCTAAAATCAATCGACACTCACATCACAGTCTAAGGGAGCGTACTTACCCAGGCATCGTACCATCTCCCAGAGACTTCGAGCTGTTACAGTCAGCTCCGGGTGGGAATACCTACAATCCGCCTTGTATTTGGACGATCTCTAGCAATGACATATAGGAGATGCCACCTCAATCCGCTTCAGGCTCGTCAATCTTACCGGTACGTGGATTCTTAATAAACCATCGTCTTATTTTAGTTTTACCAACAATTCCAAACGTATCAGACATCATACAATACACGAGGAATTATAATTCAATTTATGTTTGCAAGTCAACATGAAATGCGCATGAATGATCGATGGCGTTTAAATGCATGTCTTCCTATTCATGCATGTTATAATTAAGCATATCTAAGTGCAAATTGTCATATTCATAATGGCATGAGATGATTATGCATGAGTCTAAATGAATCATTATAAGTCACACGTCATTCACATAGAACAAACAATTTCAATCAATTTTTTACTGAAATTCTAATAACCTAGCACTATTCACACAAATGTTCTGAATCTTAACTCCATATAATACAGATGAGCAAGGAAGTCACGCCCACCTGATTTCGCCGATTCTTCAGGGTTCCTTACTTTCCTTCGAGATCCTCAACACACTAAAATATATAAATCTAAAATTTAACACTTAATAGAATTACCCTTAGGCTTAAATAATTCCTAAGATAATCATGGAGTTCAAATATTACTTCCAACTAATTTAGGGTCATTCTAAAATTCTAACATTTAGTATATCCTCATCCATATTAGTTTCTAAGTCTTTCTAAATTTCCTAAATTTAAAGTTTCAACTTTAATAATTTACTTACTAGCTTTTATCATGTAATCAAAGTTCTAATAACTTTATCGTTATAATTTTGATAATTTATTTACAGGTCTTTTCATAAAATTAAATTTCTAATAACTTAATCTTCATGATTTAAATAATTTATTAATATCGTAATTAATTTAATTACGAACAAAATAAGACATCTAATTGTTCCAAGTTTAGTTTCAGGGTCTAAGATCCTATTATTTCCGTATAAAGGACTTTTAAACTCCTAAAGTTTATTTTTCATGTCTTTAACTAATTTAATTCATTAAGTTGTAACTTATCCTAATTTAAATTACTTTAATTTTGTTAAATCAACTTATCTTCATATTCAAAAATTAATAAATAATCTACTATTAAATTTATTTAATTTAAATTATTAAATAAATTTTCTAAGTTTCTTTTGAAGTTGTTTTAATCAATCCCTTGATTTAAGACTTTAAATTATTGGAAGTGCATCCGTTAATAGATTTCGTTTATTTCTCAATTTTAGCATTTTATAATTCCTAATTTTTAACTAGTGCATATTATTGAGTAGGAATTTTCTATACTATCTTATTGTATTCTTTAATCTACATTAATAGGCTCATTATACTGTGATTACCCAACAACCATGCTTTATTCCAAAATAAAAATCTATTAATTTCCTTACCTCTTAATTTGGTCAACCACAAGCTAATGAAACGCATTGCCCGTCCTCTGTTCTTCTTCCTCCCGGAGTAGTTGGTGTTCTGCTCAACTAAATTTCAGTTGCTCCAATCCTCATTCAACAATGACAAGCAGCTGTAACAGCATGAGTAGCAGCAGATGGCAACCAATCTGAGCTAGTCTTCTTCCTTCTCGGTCTGCTGCTTCAAATAACGCTCTCTGTTATTCTTATTCAGCGACACCAGCAGCAGCAACATGGAGCAGTAGCAGCAAACATCAAACCAGCAGTGCTAGTTTTTCTTCCTTCAGTCAGCGGCAGGCAACAACAGCAGAAACTGTAACTCTGCTTTGGTTCCCTTTCATTCTTGCTGCTCATCACCATCCTTTGCACCCATGCAGCGTCTTCATCCTCTTCTTGTCCTTCAATCAATCCCCTGTTTTTCGTTTCTCCACCATCCACCGAGCACAATCCGGCCAGCTCACTTTCCAGACCGTTCGGCTGCAACTGAAATTTCCAGATTTTTGTTTTCCTTCTCTTTTCCTCCTCTTCACGCACAACCGCCCAACCATCACGAAACAGAGCATCATTGCTCTGATTCTTCTTCTTCGTTTCATTCAACCAGCAGCTCCAATTCTCCCCATCCTCTGTCCATTGTCTAATTGCACTTCACGGCCCATTAGCAGCAGAACAGCCAACAAATTCTGCTCCCTGTTCTTCTT
>JAJIYU010018825.1:0-11063 GCA_030144865.1 Tinospora cordifolia
TCAGTTTAGTACATGAGCATGTTTTAAGCATTCATGAATCCATGCCATGCCTAGTACCATGTTTAAGTTTATTTCAATGTTTGGTGCATGTTTTTGGGTGATTCATGCTTTAATTTTTCGATTGTTTATAATCTGAAATTTATTTCTCCTATTTTATGATTCTTGAATATAGAATTAATTATGTTATAATGATGATTAATAACCATGTACCATCATAGTGAACACGTTGGTTACTATGAATGTTCTTTATATGTGATTAGTTCATATGAGTGATGTCCTAAAATACTTGGAATATGGGTTAGGCCATAAGTCCAATGAAATTGGCTAAGAATTATTTTTTTTTTTACTCTAAAGAAGTATTTTGTTAAGACTATCAAGGGCCTTGGAAACCCTTTTGGTCTAAATCATAATTATATACAAAATGTTGCTCGAAACGCCTAATGTATACAAGTGTATAAATTATGAATATGTGTTTAGTCTAAATGGAAAAATTAGTTGTTTGAAATGGATTTACTAGGCTATGTGGTCATCATTCCTCTCTTATTTTTTAGGAAATTGAATATACATGAAAACTTTAAAAATAGTGATAGTTTCTTTGTTTTTAGAAAGGTTTTATATTTGAATGTAAGGGCATGTAACCCAAGTTTTGAGTATTCCGATGTAATAGTTTTATTTAAGATTGAGTTATGTACTACGCTTTATTTAATTTAATAAAGTTTATGAATTTCTTTTATCTCTTGTATTATTGCCTTATTTGATTTGATTTCAAAAATTGAGTTAAGTACTCTTGAATTGCATTAAGACATAAGATAATTGAAATAAAATGTCAAGTGTGAGTTATTTGTAAAGTAATAACTGCACAATCTGCCTATATGGTTAAATCCACTGTCAAAATAGTGGTTATGTCCAAAATAAAGAAAAAAACACAGAGATTGAGGAGTTACCTTACTTGATCATGAAACCATGTCATGCTTAGATTATGCATAATTAGGCTTACTTTATGAAAAATAATCATGTTTGATGTTTATAAGTTGAAAATGCTGAATTTATTTACTTTATTTATGTTTCATGATCATTAGAGTGAAATGAAAGAAGCAGAAATTAAGAACTATGTATTGTCATAGTGATCCATGATATTATGGGTGTTCTTTACACATATTGTGGGTATATGGTTTGTCGTACTATGTATATTGGGCGTAGCACAAAATACTTGGACTATGGGCAAGAGACCCTAAATCCAATGGAATATGACATAAAGATTTGTCTTTCCACTCAAAGGGAGCTGTTTTGGATAAGAACATCAAGAAATTAGACCCCCTTTCAGTCTAAATTACAATGGTAACTACAAATTGTTTGAATCACTTAATTGTTTACAAGCGTTTGAAATTGAATGTGATATTAGTCTAAGATAATGAATTACCAGGTTTGAAAAAGATCTATTGGGCTTTGTGCTCACACTTTTCTCTTTTATCTTTTCAGAGAATTGAATTAAACAATGAAGCATACAAAGGCTTAGAATGCTTATTTTTAGAAAGTTTCTATTTTTATTTTAATGTAATGACATGTTGCCCAAGTTTTAAATTTTCACTGCAAGTTTCTATTTTGAGTTGTATACTATTTCTTTTTAGAAGTTTAAATTTTAAGTCATGTATCTACCTTTATTAAATCAATAAAGATTTAGAAAGTTTCTTTTAAATCTTGTGTACTTGCCTTAGTAAATGTTTTTAATTAAGTAAAGCGTAAGATAATTGTATTAGAAAGATAAGTTTTGTACTTGTAATTATAATTGAACTTGAGTCCACCTTGTGGTTAAACCAAATTAAAAGTCTTGGGGGTTGGGATGTAATAGTGTCGATGGGCAAGAGTGGTATGAGACTGTAATACCCAAAATTTTTTCTACTCAATTAAATAAAATTTATGATTTATTAAGTGAAATTTAGCTGCAAAATGAAACTAAGCTCATTTCAGGGCTAAAATTGGCAGGTTCCAAAACTCTCATTTAGTGCCCTTTAGGGACCCAAAACAACTTGAAATGAAGTAAGACGATATGAACCAACTAAGGGGACAACATATTCAAAAATTAGAATAATTGGTCAAGGTTAGAGTTTTTATTTGCCAAACGACCTTCAAGGGGTCCAAATTAGAAAGAATTGTCATTTATGGTATTTGGGGGATCAAAATAACCCGAAACAAAATGGAATGACATGAACTAACAAAATGAATGAAATATCCAAAAATCAGAACAATTAGCCAAAATTTGAATTTTTATTTGCTTAGTGACTCAGTGGGTCTTAAATAAGAAAAGTATTTGAAGAAAAATCACCTAGGGCCAAATCGTACATTAAAATGTGCATTAGGTTCATGCGATCTCAAAACTATAGGATATAAATCATAATTCTATGTAAATAAGGAGATATTAATTTTTATTTGATTTTTGTGAACCCATGAAGTTATGGCCAACCTCACTTGATTGTGTACACCCACATCCACTTAAGCCAAAATCGGCCCAACCACATATATGTGTATGTGCACACATGTGAGTAACCCTATTTAGATAGTTTCTTGGAACCAAGATGAACATCTTTGACTATTATATGGTGTCCTCTCAAATTTGATATTGTACACCCATACTTGATGTCCAAGAAATAAGAAAATGGGAAAGTATTCATTGTGCATTTGTGTGATAAGCAAGCAAAGAAACCAAAAAAAAAAAAGTTGCCATGAGCACATAGGGACGTCTTATTTGAATTAGAATATGATTTGAACTACTTTTGTGTTCACAGATAGTTAGGAAACAAGATTGTACTCATATCTTTTGAATTAGAAAGCCATAGTGGTCCCACTTGATTTTTGTGAACCCATGAAGTCATGACCACCCCCACTTGTGTACACCCACACCCACTTAAGCCAAAATCGGCCCAACCACGTACATGTGTTTGTGCACACATATGAGTAACCCTATTTAGATAGTTTCTTGGAACCAAGATGAGCATCTTTGATTATTATATGGTGTACCCTCAAATTTGATATTGTACACCCATACTTGATGTCCAAGAAATAAGAAAATGGGAAAGTATTCCTTGTGTGTTTGTATGATAAGCAAGCAAGGAAACCAAAAAGGAAAGTTGCCATAAGGGATGTACCATTTGAATTAGAATATGATTTAAACCTCTTTTGTATTCTCACATAGTTAGGAAATAAGATTATACTTGTATCTTTTGAATTAGAAAGCCATAGTGATCCCACTTGCCAACCATGAACACACTTGCCCTCTTTATACAAACCATCCCCTTTATGTATAGAAACTTGCCCAAATTTTTGTGAGCTTCCCAAGCTGCTCAAGGCTGCCCTAAGGCATCCCATATGCTCTCATGAACATCTATATAAACCTCCCTTGTTCACTTTCATCTCATCCCAAAGCAAAGAGTCGACACTTCCCTCTTTGTTTGTTCTTTCCCTCTTATTGGCACCTCTTCTGACCCTCTTTTCTCTCTTGTGTGAGAAGTTCTTATTTCAGTATTTTAGAGAGTTGTTGAAGTAGTCTTATTGGTGGTTTAAAGTTTTAAAAGTGGTTGATAAGGCGAACCTCTACCGGATTCAACAAAAACTCAAATTAAGGTGGAAGAGATTTTTTGAACTTCTACTTTGCTTTTTTTCAAATTTCTAACATGTTCATGCTTGTTTGAATTCTAGTTTTTAGCATGTTTTATTTTAGTTTCAACATGTTTAATCATATTTTAATTTTTGTTCAGCATGTTTTTATGTTTTAATCACTCATGAGAACATGCCATGCTTAGAGTTCATGTTTAGGATTTAATTCAATGTATCATGCATGCTATGTAATGTTTACATGCTTTCTTGGTTGTTTAAAATTCTGATATTTACCCCAATAATCTAAGTAAGGGGAATAGTTAGAGATAAGCTCATTTAATCTCCTGACCTAAGAAAAAGTTTATTCCCGAACAAGGCAGGCATTTCCGCAACCACTATATCTATGAGCCGAGGTGGAGCGCAACTAGTAATTTACGAATCACTTCCCTAGTTGTGTATGGAGTGCGGCAGTGCGGCTCATAGAACCAACAAGTGCGCTATCACCGTTCAAAGTGGAATTCTTCTAAGATCCATTGCTCGATTTTGCATGCTCCCAAACCAAAATGCAGAGAGACTTGCGAGGGTAGATCCGGAGTGGTTGGTCTGGAAGGTCATGGGAGAGGTGGGCTAAGTGAAAGAATATACGACCCAATCTTGCGATTTTCGATGATGAAACCAAGAAGGACTAGACTGATTCAACTACTTTCACTGGCTCAGCTGCTTGATAGGAATAGGAAACCGTTCCAACCACTTCCACTTTTGCGGGACATTCACTCTCAAAAGCATGATCATCACTCTAACTCATTCCATCAGGCTCTAACCTCAAAAAAGGATTCGTTTATGCTTCTAGCAGTGCTTCATAGCTCGGTGCTACTGTAGGCTCTGGTTCCTAACCACCTAGTTACCCGAAGCTGGCCTTGCGAACCTCGAAGGAAGATCTTTCTTTGATGAAAGATTTTCTATTTTTTTTTCAATTTTTTTCTATTTAGAGTTATAATAATCGATTTGTCATACCTATACTGCAATAAGATGAATATTGCAATACAATAATATGAATGTGAATGACTCGCTATTCACTCAGTTTCTGGATCATAATACTAAGATTATGTAGGAGAGATGGTCTTCGCAGAAAAAAGGCCATTCAGAGCCTCTCAATCGCACTATGCCGATGCTGAGCAAGAGACAGAAGCTACAGAGGACACAAATCCCAAACTTTTGATCGCTCGCAAACCAGAGGTGAGGCAGAAGAAATTGTCTTCATCAATGACAAAACAATTAAGCCAAAGCCATAAGTACAAGGTTAATGACGTACCAAACCCTCTTGCCAACAACAGGGCCAATAGATAGACGGTGAACCTGGTTGTGTAAAGTATGCCAGACAGTACATTATTGTCACAAGGAGCTGTCACTCTTGTGAGAACATCTGGACGCTTGTTGTGCCCAACATGAGCCCTTATTATTCACGGGAAGACTGAAGTTAGTTAAATCAGTGCGTAACAACTTATATGTTTTTTGGTCAAATATATTCATTCACCCAAGAAAAGGTTATTATAGCTTTGGAAGGCATATGCAGTTAATTCCTTTGGGGTGGTCCTGACCTTCTCAAGATCCGTCCTCCTATCAAATGGATAAAATTCTCTTTCCCTAAAGACGAGGGAGGCTTGGATCCAACATCTGGAGTTCTGGTTGGTGTTGCCTATATATGAAATAATAAGTTGTCAAAGAAAGGTGAGGGTCCTAGTCAGCAGGTACTTCCCCTCTCTCGGTCGAAATTTATTTACTTACTTTTGAAGGGAATTTAAACGTAAAATTTGCTTGTTTTGTTCAATATCCATATGGGGTAAAATAGGAATGCAAATGATAAAGAAAAAATTGAGTTTCTCAAAAATGAATAAAAATGAAATGACTTCCCTTTTTTCGAAAAAGGCATATCCAATTGATGGGAATGTAAGAAATATGATGCAACCTTTCATTAATATTACTCATTTAAAAAAAAACTTCCCCGTATCCCCATGAATCAGACAATACTATGCTCTTGTCGCTTCTTGTATTAGTTTTATTTACCATTTTTGTTGGATATATAGGAATTCCTTTCAATCAAGAAGAAGGGGATTTTGATATATTATCAAAATGGTTAACTCTGTCAATAAACCTTTTACATACAAATTCGAACAATTTAATAGATCGGTATGAATTTGTGAATAATGCAATCTTTTCAGTCAGTATAGCTTTGTTTGGAATAGTTATAGCATCTCTTTTATATAAGCCTATTTATTCATCTTTCTAGAATTTGAATTTAATTAATTCATTTGTTAAAATGGGTTATAATAGAATTCTATGGGACCAAATAATCAATGTGATATATAATTGGTCCTAAATCATGGTTACATAGATGTTTTTTTATGCAACAACCATAACTAGGGGTATAACAGACTTAATTGAACTAACTCATTTTGTTGATAGGCAGGTCATTGATGGAATTACGAATGGGGTTGGTGTTATGAGTTTTTTTACGACATAGTGGATTAAATATCTAGGGGGGCCACCGCCGGGGGCACAACCAGACCAACCAAACATGTAGAGTAGGGTTTCTTTCCAAAGTTTCCTCCCGGGGCTCTTAATCATTGAATGAATAGGGGTGTCCCGAGCAAATCCTTCCGCACCCGCCACTGGATTCAGATTTGATCCGTATTCTAATATCTTGAGACTTCAAGTCATAACATAAAAACAAAACCATATCCGCATCCCTACTAGTGGTTATTCTGATTTTTCCAGCTTTTGCCGAAATTGACGTTCTGAACTTCAGTTAAGTTATATAACAAAGAGGATTCTTGAGTTCCTAGGCTTGTAGTGATAGGCCTTGACTACACGTAATGAGACTGAGTTTGCTTGTTCTGGCCCCCTTACTGTTAGGTAGGTGCACAAGAGCACCCCTATTAGTCAAACGTTTTCTACGCAGGCTCTTGTTGACCTCCCAAAATTTATTTTATTTAGAATCATTAAAAAAAAAGAATCAAATGATTCTGTTGATACATTTTAGTAATTAAACATTTTATAATTAGTGAACTAGATTTATTGTCATAACTAAGATTTTTCACAGATTCGAACAGAATCGCTCTAGTTAAACTATAATCATGAGTAAGGGCATAAATATACTGGTCACATCTTTCAAGGATGAGATCGAGCGGCTTCAATTTTTCTAGTCATTGTGATTCTTAAATATAAGAAATTGAAGATAAGAACCACGTACTATCATAGTGACCCGTATGGGTGTTCTTAACACATGCTTGGAGTGTGTGGTTGCGGGGCGCAACTAAGGGATACTTGGTATGTGACATCTAATGGAAAGTAACAAAGACATGTCTTTCTAACTTAAATAGGAATATCTACATTAAGAACATCGAGGGAGTGCTATTGATTTGAAATAGTAACTTAGTTGTTTAATGAATGATCCATTGGCTATGTGTTCACCACTTCCTTTTATTTTTTGAGAAATTGACTTGAATCATGAAGGCCATGGATATTAGATTATTTTTAAGTTTTGGAAGTTCTATTTTAAGGGCATGTTGCCCAAATTTTGAATTTAAGACTTCCGCTGAATTTCATTTAAGTTATGAAAGTTGTATACTCAAGTTTTGATTTATAATACAACTTTCTTTATTTTATTTGAATGAATAAATAAAGAGTTTCAAGTATTCCTTAATCTAATTGTATAGCCTTATTGAATTGAAATTTAATACGTTGTGATGTATCCATGAACGTTTTCAATAAGTGTTTAAATAAATGAATTGAGATGCAAGTTGTGTACTTGTAAATGTAACATAAGACCCAACCCGCCTTGTCGTTGAGCTTAAACCTGTTTCTAGGGAATTGAGGTGTTACAGGGACGCTCAAGCTCAGAGGCATAGTTGGAAGCTTGGAATTTTGCTATGCTAGCATGTAATTGTATGATTGAATGATTGCATGATTGTATGATAGAATGATTGAATGATTATTTGCATCCTATCTTTATTTGAACTTCATGAATATGTATATCACACATGTTGTGATCATGAAACCGAAACCTTATAGCCGACAACATGATATGACCTTGAAATCCTCAAAAAAAACTTAGAAGAATAAACTAATGGGTCACTGAACAAATTGAGAATTGAGAGACATGAATCTAGAATCATGATAGCACAAACGAAATGAAAACTTGAGGAAACAAATAAGACAAATGATATTATAAAGACAACTATTATCACAAGTTTGGAACAACATTTGGTATCCTGAGGACAAGGAGGGACAGATGAGCATATCCAAATTGATTTGAATTGAGACACTGAATCATGATAGCTTATCAGATACTAAAATGGCTTTAACTTGTAGATAATGGAAAGCATCTAAGAAAACACAATAAGAGAAGAAAACACCGATGCATCTGACCAAAGAGACCAAGGGGCACTTTTGGCAATGACAATTCCCATTGAAATCCTATCGCCAGAGATAAAGGTAGAAATCACTCGATAGGTGGTCGAGAAAGTGATTTGGACTCTATCTTCAGTACAACCATAGCCTAAGGTTGAGGATCATCAGGTGTCACTACCAAGTGAACTGAGAGTGGAAATCAAGTGGCTAGTCATTCCTTTGAGACTAACTACATCCAAGGGAACGACAGCTAGGGCCAAATCAGTCAAGAAAAACATTAACATCAAGTGAGCTCGAAAGAATTGAAGCAAGGGACTACAAGAGATGGAGAATGAGAAGAAGAAATAGAATTTTGAGAAAATTGTGAAATTAATAGTGTAAGAGAAGTATTTCCAAATGAATTACCAAGACTCCCATTGGATAAAGAAATAACATTCAAGATTAAAGTTCACCTTAAAACTAACCCCTTAGCCATTCCCCTATTGAAGAGCATCAATAGAATTGATTTAGTTAAAGACTCAGCTGGACGGGCTTCGAAAAAGAGGATTAATTAGACTAAGGGAGCTCTGGTGTTGTTTGTGAAAAAAGGAAAGATATCCATGAAATTATGTGTCAACTATCTGAAGATGAATTAGATGACAATAAAGAATAGGTACTCCTTACCTAGGGTAGAAGATCTATTCAAGAGAGCCACTCAGTTCTCTAAGACTAACCTGAGGATAAGAGATCAATAGTAAAAGATACCCTTACCAATGATAGATGATTTATTGAGAAAAGCTACAAAATTATCTAAGATTGATCTTAAGTTAGGATATCACCAATTGAGAATCATGAGTCAATGTAACACCCCAGCCACCAAGACCTTCAATTTGGTTTAACCATAGGGCAGGCCGAGGTCTGGTTACAATTACAAGTACACTACTTGTCTTTCTAATTCAATTATCTCGCGCCTTATTAAATTAAAAACATTTACTAAGGCAATTCCGCAAGAGATAAAGAAAACTTTTTAAATCTTTATTGATTTAATAAAAGTGGATACATGACTTCAAATTTAAACTTTTAAAAAGAAAGAGTACACAATTCAAAATAGAAAGTTGCAGCGAAAATTCAAAACTTGGGCAACATGCCCTTACATTAAAATAAAAATAAAAACTTTTTAAAAGTAAGCATTTTAAGCCTTTGTATGCTTCATTATTTAATTTAATTCCCTGAAAAGATATGAGAAAGGGTGAGCACATAGTCCAGTAAATCTTTTTCAAACAACCAATTCATTATCTTAGACTAATATCACATTCAATTTTCAAAAACTTGTAACAATTTGTTGTTACTATTGTAATTCAAACTAAAAGGGGGTCTAATCCCTTAATGTTCTTATCCAAAATACCTTCCTTTGAGTGGAAAGACAAATCTTTATGTCACATTCTATTGAATTTATGGATTCTTGCCCACAGTCCAAGTATTTTATGTTACACCCAATACACATAGTACGACAAACCAGGAACCCACAATATATGTAAAGAACACCTATTGTATCCCTTTGGATCACTATGATATTATATGATTCTTAGTCTCAACTTCTTTTATTTATTTCTAATGATCATGAAACATAAATAAAATAAATAAATTTAGTATGTTTAACATATAAACATCAAGCATGATTATTTTTCATAAAATAAGCCTAACCATGCATAATCTAAGCATGGAATGACTTCATGTTCAAGTAAATATGGCATACATACTAAACTGAAAATTAAATCATATTATTCAAACCTAAACATGCATACCAAACAAAATTTAAAATGCATGAATATGGTATTAAACTAAAAAAATGACGTGGAAGTTTTAGAAATCACTTCCACTTTGTTTTGAAGTTTCTTGAAAATCCAACAGAGTTCCCACAGTCTAAGCACTTCAAGAACACTAAACAACTCAAGGACAATAATTTCTCATTTAAGAACCCTCAAGAACAAAAAAAAAGTAAGAAGGGGTGCCAAAAAGAAGGCTTAGAAAGAACAAGAGGTACTTGTCAGCTCTTGTTCGGAGATGAAGAAAAAGTAAACATAGGGAGGCCTTTATATTGAGTTTCATGACCACACTAGGGGAGCGGTTTGGCATGTGCACAAAGCAACTTTCCTTCACACACATGGGACATTTTTGGAATGGTTTGGGCAAGTGAATCTTTCCAATTCTCCATGGTGAGCACGGTTTGGGCAAGTGAGCAAGATATGTTTTCCAATTCTTAGTGCGAACCCAAGATATGACCCTCATTTGGTTTCCTATTTATGTGTGAACACAAAAAGATTTAGAACACTTGCCAATTCAGTTTGAATGTCCCAAATGTGATCAAATTTTGTACAAAAAACAACTTTTCTAGTTGTTCTCTTTGTTTGGGTGTGATACCCTAAATTCTTTGTACTCAATTAAATAAAATTTATCATTTATTCAGTGAAATTTGGGTGGAAAATGAAATCGGGCTCATTTCAGGGCTAAATTTGGAAGGTTCCAAAACTCTCATTTTAACACCCCAACCCCTATATCTGTAACACCCCAACCCCCGCGTTCTTTGATTTGAGAGTTGGACATAACCATCGTTCCTTTTGACGGTGAACTTAACCAATTGGCGGGTCGAGCCGGTGTTACTTTACAAGTGACACACACTTGACTTTCTATTTTTCAATACCACATGCCTTCGAATAAATTTAATAGTGCAATTTCACATTTATAAAATCAAGGCATTTTAAAGGTAAAGAAAAATTCAACTTCTTTATTAAGAGAAAGTACATAACTTTCTAATTTAAGGATAAACCATTACATTGTTTATCAAAAGAGATTCATAAACTCAAAATCAAAATCAATTTTCAGTGGAAGTCTTATTTCAAAATTGGGCAACATGCCCTTACATTAAAAGGAAACTTTAAGAAAATAGAAATTGCTAAAAGCTATCCAAAATCCCATGATTTTCATGATTTCAAATTCCTGAAAAATAAAAGGAAGGGGTGAGCACAAAGCTCAGTGGATCTTAATTAAACAACCATTTTTCAAACTCAACTCAATAACACATC
>JAJIYU010018826.1:0-11044 GCA_030144865.1 Tinospora cordifolia
TAAGTCCCTAATTCATGTTTAATCTTATTCAAGTTATTCTTAGACTTAAATAGTTCCAAATAAAATTAGATTTCTAATATTTGAATTCCAAATTTCCTAAACTTTAATATTAATGTTCTAAGCATCTATTAAAATTTACAAGCATTGAAAATTACTTTCCCTAATACTCATACCCAATTAATTCGTCACTAATTTGATTCTTCTTACTTTTAAATAATTTAGTATTCGCATGATGATTTCTAATTTTTCTTATTACTTAATTTCCAGATTTACGTTATTAGAAACATATTACTTAATCTTATTTTTCAATCTTGGTATTATAAAATTTCTTAGTTCCAACCAATACGTACTAATTTGTTCATCTAATTCAAATTCCTCATTCATTTTATTCATATTATATAATTTCTTATTAATCTAATTCAAAGTATATTTATAAATTTTATTACACTTTGTGATCAAATAATATACCTAAGGTTTATAATTCGAAATTTAAATCATTTTCTTACCTATTAACTCGGTCAATCCACCAAATGACGAAGACGATGCCTGTGCAGCACGACCCAACCGTGTTCAGTTCACCATGTAGCCAGCATTTCCATCACCGTGCTTCATCTTCACCATCAAACTCTATTTCCAGCAGTTCATCATCGCTCCTCTCCTCGTTCATCAACGTCCCACTGTTGCTGCAGATTGCAATACCCCTATTTCTTGTTCTTCTTTCCACGCCACCAGCAAGCATCGTTCTTCATCTTCATCAATTCCTCCTCGGTCTGCGACTACAACAGAACAGTAGCATCAACAACAACGACCAGCTACAACAGATCATGGTCCCCTCCTTCACGGACAACATCAACCTCAGCAGCACCATTCACCATTTTGTTCATATGGCCACCAGCTCAAACTCTTCTACACACACCTGACGGACAGCACACTCCATCGTTCCCTGCTTTGTTTCAATCCAACGCAGCAGCCCCTGCTGCCATTCTTGCTGCACGGCAGTTCTTCTTCTTCTTCATTTGACAATTGCAGCAGCTGCCATTCTTCATCATCTTGCTTTGTGCTCCTTTCTTCCTGAGTTCATCTTGCTGCAGCCTCATCTTCCAATTCCCCTGTTTGTGACTCTCGGCCAGTAGCGTTTCCCCCTTGCTTCAGTCTTCGTCTTCGTCTTCGTTTCCTTTACTAGCACGCTCCATTCTTCATCTTCTTCGGCCAGCACATGAGCAGCAGCAACGTGCTGCATTAGTAGCAGCAGCAGTAGGCTGCAATGGCAGCAACAACTGCCTCTCTTCATCTTCTTCATTCGGCCTTCTCTGGTCCGTTTAACTCCAAACCAGAAACGCAGTAACATTTGTGCTCCTTTGCTTCTTCAATTCCGCACCATCAGCAGAGCTCCTCATGCTCTGTTTCTATCTCGTACGCACGACAGAACGCACCAACGTTGTGGTTCTTCTTCGTTCTTCCTCTGTTCGGCAGTTAGTGAGCAACAACAGCAACTATGCTGCGCTGTTCTTTGTTCTGCTTCGTCTCACTTCTCTGTTTTCTATCCTGCTTCTGTTTTTCTTCTCGTGTGTTCGTGTCTCGATCCTTCTTGTATGTTCATCACGCCGACCACAAGCGAACCATGCTTTGGCTTCCTCCTCAATCCATCGTCAAATCTTGCTTCATAAGCCACTCTAACACCGCCCATGCTCCATTCCATTCTTCCATCCGTTTCTATTATTATTTTTTTTTTCATAAACTCAACTAATTTTTCTAAACCTTAAACTCAAACCAATTTGTCTAAACTTTATTTTAGACATTAATAATAATAGCATCAATACCTAATCATTTAATCATTTTAGCTCATATTTATTGATATTTTATTTATTTAATTATTTGCTCGTGACGTGGCACGCTCGCGAAGTTACGGGGTGTTACATCTATTTTCAGTTAAAATAAAAATTTAATGAAAATCAAATCCGATGTACTTAAGTCTAGCCCTGTGTATTGTAATACTAGGCTCTGATAACATATTTGTAACACCCCAATTCTCAACGAGCGATGACCCATAACACATGATGGGAGGTCCATTTGAGAGTTGGGGTGTTATAGTTTCATTTGCTTAATACTCTTCAGTGGAGTCTAAATTAGGAAAGTAAATGAAATAAAGGTTACCCTAGCCAAATGATAGTTTAGAAACATGTATTATTTTATTATGAACACAAAAATATATAATAAAGTCATTAATTCTTGGTAAATAAGGAGATATGGTTTTTTATTAAATTCATGTGGACCCATAAATTCATAGCCACCCCTAAACATGTGCAAACTACAGGGGTGGAACACCATGATCATGTAGACTTTCACCCTACCCAACCTCAATGGGACGTTTCCTTTATTTAGATTCATGTAGAATGATCTCATGTGCCATGCAGGTGATCAAGTATACCATACATATGAGAAACCATGAAGAATGATCTCATGTACACCACACTTTGATCATGTGCACCGTGCCCTATTATGCGAAATCGGTCCATGTGTGTGTGTGTGCACACATGTGAGAAACCCTAATTTAGAAGTGTCCAAATGGTGAACCATGAAACCCTACCCATCACACACACAAAGAAGAAACCAAAAACCAAGAATAAGAATGTTTTCAAAACCCAAAATGTTCCAATCTTGGCGCCATGTGGAGAGATTACCATCATATCCTTAACAAAACTCTTGTTGTCTTCTATGTGTGTGTTATGAGCAAAAGACTAGCCGTCATATGTGAGAAAGCCCTAATTAAAGAGACCAAATCGTGGCGCTCTTGTGCTCTTGAAAATATATATAAACCCCCCTTATGCACACTTATTCTTCATACCAAAGCAAAGTGTTGACACTTCTCTCTTAGCTTGTTCTAGCCTTCTTCTTGGCAACCTTTGTGTTCTTGAGTGATCTTGAGGTATTCTTGAGTGTTTGATTGAGTGTTCTTGAGTAGTGTTGAAGTGCTAGAAGTATTGAAGAAAGGAATGTCTGCAGGATTTTCATCAAACTTGCAATTAAGGTGGAAGTGACTTCTCAAACCTCTATTTTACCTATTTAGTTTAATACAATGTTCATGCATGTTTAATTTCAGTTTTGTATGCATATTTAGGTATGAAGAACATGATTTAAATTTCAAATTTGCATGTATGTCATGTTAGTTGATCATGAAATCATGTCATGCTTAGGTGAAGCATACTATGTGTTTGCTTTCATGTTTTGAATGTTTATGTGTTAAACATGCTGAATTTAATTATTTTATTTATGATTCATGATTATGAGATTTAATGAAAGATGCTGAGATTAAGAACCACGTACTCTCACAATAAACACGAGGGTCACTATGGGTGTTCTTTAGATGTGATTAGTTCACATGGGTGATGTCCCAAAATACTTAAAATATGGGTTAGGCCCTAAGCCAATGAAATTTGGCATAAGAAATGTCTTTTTCACTCAAAAGAGGTATTTTGATAAAGAACATCAAGGGCTTTGAAACCCTTTCAGTCAAATTTACAACTGTAAATAAAATATTGTTTGAAACGCCTAATGATTTAGAAACGCTTGAATTTGAATATGTTGTTAATCTAAATTAGTAATTTGATTGTTTGAAAAGGATCCACTAGGCTAAGTGCTCACCCATCCTCTCTTCTTTTCAAGAAATTGAATATGCATGAAGAGTTGCAAATTCTGACAGTTTCTTTATTTTTAGAAAGTTTATATATTTGAATGTAGGGGCATGTAGCCCAAGTTTTGAATATTTTGTTGTAATAATTTTATTTTAAGATTGAGTTATGTACTCCACTTTATTTAAATTAATGAATTTCTTTTATCTCTTGTATTATTGCCTTATTTGATTTGATTCCAAAAATTGAGTTAATTACTCTTGAATTACGTTAGGGCATAAGACAATTGAAATAGAATGTCAAGTGTGAGTCACTTGTAAAGTGATACTGACCCAATTCACCTATAAGGTTTAGTCCACTATCAAAACAATGGTTATGTCCAAAAATTGAAAGAACGCAAGGATTGGGGAGTTACAAAATAGCTCCTTAAACTTAGTCTAGGTCTTAATCTCAACTCCTCTAGTAGTCATCCATCTCCCCCAGTCATCTGATTTAAATCTAACAAGCTTCACCTTTTATGCATGTGAAGCTTGCATATCATCAAAGATAGTTTCCATCTTTTTCATCCACTTTCTACAGTTTCAAGATCAAAACCCCCAAAAAACTCAATAGCACCCTTATGCTTGAAAACTTTCATTACTTTCTCATACTTATCTTTCTCAGTATTGGAATCCCCAAGTGGTACCACCTCAGCTTGAACTGGAATAGGAGTATGTAACACCCCAATCCCAATGTTCTTTCTTTATTTTAGACATAACCACTATTTTGATAGTGGATTGAACCATACAGGCGGATTGGGCCAGTATTTGTAACATCTCAAAAATTCATAGGAAATTTGAATTTTCGTTTAGAGAATTATACGGAATTGACGGATGAAAAATTTGATAAGTTCTAGTTTAGCCAAATAAGGAATAAAATCAATTTAACGGATTTTAGAAGAAAATATATGAATATAATGTATAACATGGGATATCATAGCCAAAAATACAAGGATATGTGCAAGTTTTGATGAAAACAAGATTAAAAAGTCAATTTGGATTCAGATTTGGCAATAATCCAAAAATAGAACATGAAAATTCGGCTGAAAATCATATAAAAATAACTTAAAACGCATCCAACGGCTGCAAACCATAGATTTGAATATGATCTTGCGATCTGACGGCTGCAAGACGATCCACACCAATGCCCAAATGCATAGGATAATGAAGATCGAATGGACGGAGATGATCGAGGACGATCGAACAGCCACGATCAAAGCCACGAAACCACGATCGTGAAGACGCACGGTGCGACTCCGCACGTGCCAATCTCGACCCTCTAATCAAATCTGTGTGCGTGTCTCGAGGACAATTTGATGCACTGAATAATAGCCAAATTATAAAGTACAAAAAAATGCAAAAATCAACGAAAAATTTGCTGAAAATACCGAAAAATCGAGATAAATACAAAAAATTAATATTTAAATTCCAAAAAAAATTTAAAAATACTTATTTTCCCCTTAAAATTAGGATATATGAAATTGTAGAGAATTTATATGTTTTACTCCACCTTTGAAAACCTATATAAACCCTTTAGGCTCTCACTTCCCTCATTCCAAAAAATAAGAGTTGAAATTTTCTCTAAGCCCTCTTCTTGGCACTTCTTCTCACCTTTATTTCCTCTCTCTTGAGTGTGAGGAGTTTTTATCTTGGGTTGGGCAATTAATTTAGGTTATCTTCGCTGGCACTAAGTACATAGGGGAATTGCTGCAAAAATTTCTGAAGAAAGTATAACAAGGTGAAAGTGATTTCTAGAACACCCTTCTGTTCTTATTTAAATTTATAGCATACTCATTGTTTGTGTGTTTTTCACTAAAATCAAAGACTTTCAATTTCAGTTTCAGAATTTTAAAAGTTTATTTCAGTTTTTCAGTTTTGATTCATGTTTAAGCAATTATATCATCTATGCCACGTTAGTATCATGCTTACGCTTTTAAATTAAAGTATGATGTATGTTTTATGAGTGTTTCATGAATTGATTATGTATGTTCTGAATTTTAGTTTGATTTCATATTTTGAAATTTATTTTATGAGATCGTGATATGAGAGTTAGTTGAGACGATGGAGATAATAACCATGTACCATCATAGTGGTCAGGGCGACGTTATGGATGTTCTTTTCATATGAGTTAGGTCATATGGTTTTCAGACCTAAGTACTTGAGGGTCACGTACCACAGTACCTTGTGAGTCACCATGTGTAACAAGTTGATGCTGATACATGCCACTAATGGGTTGATGCCGAGTGGGCCCTGTTTACTTAGTTAAGAGCATCAAGGGATTAAAGGCCCTTTTGGTCTGAGACTTGACTTGAAAAAATTGTTGTTTGAAATGCCGAATGATTGCAAGTGTTTGAATTATGATTGTGCTATGAGTTTGAATATGAAAGATGGTTGTTGGAAAAGGATCCACTAGGCTATGTGCTCACTCCTTCCATTCTTATTTTTTCAGAAATGTGAAACCTATGATGCAGTTGAACATGGATAGTTCTTAGAAAGTTTCTACCTTATTATTTTTTTTTGAATATTTTTAGGGCATGTTGCCCAAAGTTTTTATGCTTTTCTACTGAAAAGTATTTTGAAGTCTTTCGCTATAATAATTAGTTTTTTTTTTAAGTTTTGTACTTTCAATTTTTCTATTATGAATAAAATAGTTTGAATTTCTTTATTTCTTTTAATTTTCCTTGATTTTATTAAAGTGAAAATTTTGTAGTCTTGAGTTCTTATACAAAGGTATGAGATATTGAAAAAGAGAAGAACAAGTGTGTGTTACTTGTAAAGTAACACCAGCCTAACCCGCCAGTTGGTTAGGTCCATTGTCAAGAGAATGGTGGTTATGTCCAATGCTTAAAGATACAGGGGTTGGGGTGTTATAGTATTACTTTACAAGTGACTCACACTTGACATTCTATTCAATTATCTTATGCCTTAATGTAATTCAATAGTACTTAACTTAAATTTAGGAATCAAATCAAATAAGACAATAATGCAAAAGACAAAATAAATTCATAAATTTTATTAATTTAAAAAAGTGGAGTATATAACTCAATCTTAAAATGAAATTATTACAACAGAATATTCAAAACTTGGGCAACATGCCCTTACATCAAAATTAGAAACTTTCTAAATTTAAGAAAAACTTGATTAATATTCATGGTCTTCATGCATATTCAATTTCTTGAAAAATAAGAGAGAAAGGGTGAGCACATAGCCTAGTAGATTCTTTTCAAACAACCAATTTTCTAATTTAGACTAAAAACACATCCATAATTTATACATTTGTATATATTAGGCATTTTAAGCAAAATTTTGTGTGTAGTTGTGACTTAAACCAAAAGGCTTTTCAAAGCCCTTGATGTTCTTAACAAAATACCTCCTTAGAGTGAAAATGTCATTTCTTAGCCAATTTCATTGGCCTTAGGGCCTAACCCATGTTTCAAGTATTTTGGGATATCATCCATGTGAACTAATCACATGTAAAGAGCATCCATGGTAACTCACATGTTCACTATGATGGTACATGGTTGTTAATCATCATCATCTCATAATTAATCTCATATTCAAGAATCATAAAATAGGAGAAATAAATTCAGAATATAAACAATCAAAAAATCAAAGCATGAATCATCCAAAAACATGCACCATATATTGAAATAAACCTAAACATGGTACTAGGTATGACATGGATTCATGAATGCTTAAAACATGCTCATGTACTAAACTAAAACTAAAATCATAATTAAATTTTTTAAATTGAAACATGAATGATTTTTAAAAATTAAACATGAAATGAATATGGTATTAATTTAAAGAAGAAAATATGAGGTTTCAGAAACCACTTCCACCTTAATTACAAGTTTGATGGAAATCCGACAGAGATTCCTTTCTTCAACACTTCTAGCACTTCAAAGACAACTCAAGAACACTCAATCAAACACTCAAACACTTAAGAACACTTCAAGATCAGTCAAAAACAAAAGGGTTGCCAAGAAGAAGGCTAGAACAAGTTAAGAAGGGAGTGTCAACTCTTTGCTTTGGGATGAAGAACAAGTGTACATGAGGGAGGTTTATATAGATTTTTCAAGAGAGCATTGAGAGACAATTTTGGAAACTTTGATTAGGGTTTCCTCGCATGTGACTGCTAGGATTTTGCACATAACACACATGGAAGACAGCTAGGGTTTTTGCCTAGAGGTTATGATGATCTTTCCTTCACATAGCGCAAAGATTGAAGCATTTTGGATTTAGAAAAGTTTCTTGTTTATGATTTTTGGTTTCCCCATTGTGTGTGTGACGGCTAAGGTTTAGAGTGTGAGCATGGTTCATCATTTAGAAACTTATAATAAGCGTTGCTCACATGTGTGCACACACACACACACACACATGGATCGATTTTAGCATAATAAGGCATGGTGCACACGATCAAAGTGTGGCGTACATGAGATCCTTCTTTATGGTTTCTCATAGGTGTGGTATACTTGATCATTTGCATTGCACATGAGATCATTCAAGATGATTTCAAATAAGGGAAATGTCCCATTGAGGTTGCATGGGGTGAGGTTGTACATGATCATGGTGTTCCACCCATGCGGTTTGCGCATATTTAGGGGTGGCCGTGAATTTATGGATCCATATGAATTTAATAAAAATTTATATCTCATTATTTACTAAGAATTAAGGATTTTAATATATATTTTTGTGTTCATAATAAAATAATGAAGCTATCATTTTGCTAGGGTGACCCTCATTTCATTTACTTTCCTAATTTAGACTCTATTGAAGGGTATTAAGCAAATGAAGCCCAAATTTTGGCCCATTGAGCTTATTTTTGGATATGTTGTCTAGTTGATTAGTTCGTGTCATTTCAGGTTGTTTAGAGGTCAAAAGATTCACTAAATGGAGTTGTGGACTTGTTAAATTTATCTCTAAATTGGACTCATTTTCATTTCTCACCCAAATTCAAGCAAATGAAATTGAATTGTTTCATTTTATTTGGTACAAGATTACAAGGTATTATAGAGCATTAACTGGTTCAGCTCTACCTTTCACAAGAACACTCGCACTACTCTGTTTCCCTTCTTCTGGCACATTTTGTGGAACTTGTCTATTATCATGAATCTATGCCAGTGGAGTAGCTAGTAGTGCTTGTTGCTGTTGTTGTGAGGCAAGTGTAGCTTCAAGTGTCTAGTTCAATTTCTCATTAGGATCCATTGCTAATCTTACTTGTTTTTTCCTTCAACACTAAAATTCATAAGCAAATAAAACTTTGTCAACATCAAATCCCATTGTACTTGTTAGCCTAAAATAACTATTGATATAAATACTCATATAAGTAAATCTAACATCATATAAAACTTTTATCTTATTAAATCTTTTAAAATCCTAGGTTCTGATACCAACATTGTCGCAACCCACCTCGTAAAAGTGACCTCACGACTGACGCATTATATCATATACGCTAAATCTACGTACATAATACTATTTTAGCCTCTGTAACTCCATGTTACACAATATCCATAAAAAAATTCAATAAAGTCCCCTCTAACATTTTGACTTATCCCACAAGAAAACATAATCACCTGATAAACAATTCATTCTTTAATAATTTCATAACAAATAATATCCTACATACTACCATCAACCATTCCATAACCAAAATAATTTTTCAAAAACATTTTCATTCACCATAATTCACAATTTCTAACACATCTTTTCTAGTGTAAACAAATCCATGTCCCTCTAGCTAAATATTACATATACAGTGATAATTATATTTATGTAAAAATGCAAGTTTACAAAATAATTAAGCATACACATAGTAATAACTAAAGAGTCATCTACTCTTCCTATGTTGGTTGTCTCCTCTATCTATTTGTTCATGAAATGTGGAAGAAAATAAGTGAGTTACAGCATGCACAGTGAATATATTTTATCTATGGCATTTTGATGCATTTAAATAACCATGCAGACCATCAAATTAAATAAAACATTTAAATTCATCATGAAAATTTTAACAATACATATATGCATTTAGCATAGCAATCATGATATTTTCAAACATGTAACATTTAATAAAACACATACACATCCACATCCTTCATAAATAGGGTCAATCTCATTTCTTATCTAGCCTTGACAATAGTACACTATACCTCTAATTTCCACATACTCTACAATCATTTCGAGGATTATCATACAGAGAAACGCTGATACTTTTCATGGCTTAGTCTTACATGGATTATCATACAAGAAGTAATATTCCCCATGGCTTAGTCCATCAAAAAAAGACTGTATTTTTAGATATGCTCTTGCAAATCCAAAACATTTAAATACAATTTCATGAATTCCAAACCAAATGTAATATATTTTCATACAAATAACATACTTACATTCAAATCATTTTTATATCTACAATGTCATATAAATAACCAAGATGAAGAAATACTCACAAAATACCATCAACTTATTTTGTTTAGCACATGTCTCACTTGCTGGTATGATAACCAGTCTCTTAAAAATTTAATGTAGATCCAGTAATATAATCCATCGCTTTATTTAATATATATCTTAATGTTCATCAATTCTTATTTAATAGAAATAGAAGTTTTGACATAAGATCAATGTCCTACATAATACCAAAAACAAATTTACTGACCAAAATTATTGTCCAATTAGTTTCTAATATCCATTCCAAAATTTATGCTCTGATCCACCACAATTATCCTATCACGGAATAATTCAATATATGCACAAATCAAATTCAATTCATTTTTATAAATAATTTCTAATGTATTTAAGTTTTTTCCATGCATTAGGTCCCATGTATTGATGCACGATAACCCAAATATTCTCACTAATCTTTAAAGTTAATTTCTTGCACATATAAAATACTTTTATAGCAAAAAATAAAAGAAATAAGTTTCTTAATTATATTTTTACTAATTTTTAAAATTTTTATGAATAACCCGATTGGTCAATCATTTACCAAAATTTCAATTGATGTCCAAAATTCATGAATTTGGAGTCGATGGGTACGAATTTTTGTTCTCTACGTTTGTATAGGATTCAATTAAAATTTTATTAGTGTTTAACATATCCAAAAGTTCCCCCTAAGGTTATTCAACTTGGATATCCATTTTGGTGTCCACAGGATAAACGAATGAAAACTAACCATATATTTGGAATCTACGTATTACTAGGAGTGTATTAGTGTAATACCCCAGAATTTTGTCAAAAAATTTAAAATAAATAAAATAAGTCAAATAAATTATTTTGAGTGCAAATGGTGGGTTGACACATGAAAAATAAAATAAATTAGAGATATAGTGAAAATTAAACAAATAAAACCTTAATTTGATAATTAAATAAAAAATTAAGGTT
>JAJIYU010018827.1:0-11080 GCA_030144865.1 Tinospora cordifolia
ACTCAATTTTATTTAATCAATTGAGTTTATGAATTTCAGTTATTTCTTATACTATTGCCTTATTAAATTCTTAATTTTAAGTTATGTATGGTTAAATACGATCAAGGCATGAAATGACTGAAATAAAAAGTGTGCGTCGCTTGTAATGTAACACCGGCCCGGCCCGCCGTTTGGTTTAGTCCACCGTCAAGAAAAATGGTGGACACATCCAATGCTTAATGATACGGGGGTTGGGGTGTTACACCATTGGAGTTCTTTTATTTCTTTCACATCAGTTGGTCCTCTCCCTTATAGGATGGTCATATAACATTGTTTCAATTCATGCTGGTACTCTTGAACTACTCCTTATTCGTCATTCAGCTAGGAACTTAATAGCCATGTGACAGGTGGAGACCACCACTCTCAAATCATTCAAGAGTGGATTCCTAATCACCGTGTTGCAGGCTAATTCTCCTTTAATAACAAAAAGATTTACCATGGTTGTCACTTTGTGTTCTTTATCACCTACCACCACAAGCAAGGTGATCCTTTAGGATGATGGCATGCCACATAAATTTGAGGAGGCATACGTTTGTTGGAATTAATTTTTTTCTTTTTTGGTCCTAATTTCTGGAATGTTGACAAATAAAATATATCAACCGAACTATCGTTGTCTATTACAATGTGGTGTACTCCTAATTTGAAGGTGGCAATGGTCGTTTTTTCATCATAGGTACTTACTTTGACTCTAGCAACTTCAAATTGATTTTTATAGTTGAGCAGTGACTCTCCAAACCTTTGCTAGAGGTTGAAAAAGTTGTCTACCTTCCTTTCCATTTCTCACATTGCTTGGAATTGTACCATAAATTTTTGTGTTACTTCTTAGAATGACGAGATAGACCTAGGGGTGAGGTTCCAACGCAACTCCCTCATAGGATTCACTAGTGTTATTTGAAATCCCATACACATTGTTGTATTGTCATAGTTTCAAAAGAGCATTCATGTTCGATAGTTTCAATGTGTTCTTAGGGATTAGTTGTTCCTTCATAAGCTTCTTTTAGTCTGTTTTTGTAACACCCCTTTTCGGTTTGTGTCTTAATCTTTACAAAATTATTAAAAAACATTTAAAAATAAATTTCTTATATATGTGTGTGTGAGAGACAGAGAGAGAGAGAGAGAGAGAGAGAGTGAAAAACCTTTTTGAGTAGATATATTAGAATATAGATGATTTATTTGAAAACTCGTTCCTCGTCTTTGACTACTTGTTCATGTTGGTGGGACAACCTTCAGTCAGGGTGGCCAAACTAAGTTTGATTAAAAGACCATGCCTTCCTAGAATAGGACAACATACCTCCCGTTTAATGTTTAACTTTACTTCGTACAAGAATTAGCCACTATCAATTTAAACTTGTAATCTCTATCTCAAAACTGTTAAAAAAATTTTCTACATATTCTAGGGTGTTACTATTATCTGAGTTGCTTCTTTATCCTACTAATTTATTAGTTTTTAAAAACTATTTTTCATAGTATCATAAGTATCATGACTATTAGTAACAAAAACATAATGTAGTAATGATGTGCTTAAAAGTACTCCACATAAGGTTGCATTCATTAATCAAATGGCCTTTAATCATTACATTTATGTTCTTGTACATATTAGTGTCTAAGTAACATCATAGAGCACAAAAATCAAGAAAATAAGCATTGTAAGTTCTGGCTCAAGTCCCTCAATTAGTGTTGAGATCACTGCAAGTGTACAAGATAGTAATAGTAATATATAGTAAGATACTAGATATCGTCCTCAGGAAATGGTTTATAATTAACAATCTTAAATCCCAATTTAATATTAGTCTTAACTTTGTTAAGGCTTTCGATTGATGTTTGAATGCTTTAAACAAAAATCAAACTGAAAACAAACAATTGCTACTTTTAAAATTGTATCAAATAGGATTCTAGGATAGTAAAATATCAAGTATTCACCTTTAATATTTATTTCAATTAATCTAATTTATGTTTTTGTAAGTTATAGCACTAATCATTAAAACACTCTCTCGAGGCACCTTAATACCTATTAGTCTCTTCTCTAATACCCCTTCTTGAGGGGTACAGTTAATAAACTAATGTAATAAACACAATATTCATTGCAACCTCTTATAAAGTCAACAACCTCTCAATCAATTGATCCTTCTAGGTCTATACTTTGATTGTCCAATTGTTAAACCTCTCTTTTGAGTTAGTTTAACAATCTGAAATCAATTTATAGATGGCAAGTCAACAAAAACCATTAAGAACACAAATATAAACAACACCTTATAATAGATTAATCTGAATAAAGATCAAAGGTTCCTACAATCTAAATTACATCCTAGACATCAAAATAACTTAGCAAGACATCATATAAAGTTCACGACAAAAAGAATTAATCAAATCAAAGATTATACTCTATAGCTTGGACCTCATTCTTCATCTTTCTCCTTCTTTCTGCTACTTTCTCTTCTTTGGCCATCATCAACCATTAGAACCAACAAAAAAATATGAAAAACCTAATACATGAGTCTATTTATAGTGTTTTCTCAAAAGACTCAATGTTAAAATAACATTCTTAATTGCAACACCACACTACAGAATTACAATAGCGTAGTGTACCAAAAATTCAAAATTTCATGCACAATTATGCCAATCTCTATCATAGTACTGCAGTATTGCCATGCGTTACTGCGGTACTACGACTTGATGTTGCTTTTTATTGTTCTTTTGCAATGTTGTTTGGTGTTGGATGAATGAACCTTCAATTTTTTTGGGCTTGTTCCATAGTTGGGTTGTTGCTCCCTTGCTATTGGGCTTGTAATGTTGGGTTGCTTACTTGTGCAAACATTTACAGGTTCGAGTCTACGGTACTGACCATCTTCTGCCTTTGTTTGTGTTCTACTTTCTTTCATGTCAGCCTGTGTATCTTTACGCATTTAACCTATACCTGCATAACCCACTAGGAACCTTTCTTGAACATTATATCACATGTAAAAACACATGAAAACCATATTAAAATTCCTTAAATGCAGAAATACATGCAATCCTAATATAAATGCTTATGCACCTAATTATAAACATATATGTCCTATTTGCTACAAAACTCATGCAAAACATATACTAAATATATATAATAATGTTATTATGCAATGCAATTAACAATTGGTATACTGGTTTCCTGCATTTGAAAAATGGAAGAAGTGAGCTCTAAGAGCCTAGTAGATCATTCATATTCATAAACAATCTAACAATATTGCAAACACATCATACAATCAATCACTTCCATATATTAGGTGATACAAACGATAGATTGTTTTCAGTCAGTTGAGGTAGGGTAGTTGACCCTAGGGTAATTCTCGTACCTCTAGCCAAGTGAATATCACAAGAACGTCACCGGCATCTACGCTATGCATCCATATGTCTAGTAGTCTACAGACTCAGAAGATATGCAAGGCACGATCAAGTTTCTTAAGTGTGAACACACCCATCTCTTAATCGAGACATTAATACGAGAACAACCGTTGATTGTCCTTAGACCAATCAACCCCTGCAAGTGTATTGTTATCTTGTTAGGAGGGATCTTGTATTGGGTCACTAACATATTCATGCATATTAAATAATAATTCTCTAAAAGATAGATCCTTCATACTTTCATGCATATGAGTATAATATGTAACATTTATTTAATCATATCTCTATCAGCTTGAATTCTAAAATGGCATATTTTCATAAACTATACTCATCTAGTAAATTTATGTGCACATCATTCCATGCATGAACAACATCATGTATATGCTCTAAATCTATCATGGTCACGTGCATATGATCATAGTAAACAACATACGTTCAAATCATATTCTCATTATTCACATAATCAATGCAAACATAAGCAATCAATCATACGATCAATAAAAAGTGTATTCCACTACTACCTAGGCCATTTTATGTATAATATGTAAGCAAATACAGTTAAAAAGTGTGTGACTTGGAAATTATCTCCACCTTGATTTACACGCTCTTTATGTTGCATTCAATTTTTAGTTTAGCTCCTAAAGTTGGCTTTGGGTTCAAAATAACATTTAAAGTGATCTCGGGTTCAAAATAGCCCATGAACTTTAACATGGATTGTTTAAGGTCTAATTTATGAATTACTTCCACGATACACCAAACTTTAAGAAGCTATAACTTGAGTTTTGGGACTCCATTTTATAGAATTCTTGGGTTTATCTTGTAGTGCTTGTGATGAAGAACGTCGTGGCAATGATCGCTTTCCTCAGCCAGGCCTATGTTTGAACAAAAACATACAAACATACATGAACCAACTGGTTTGTGAATTTTTCATGTTTTTGTGCAACAATTTTTGGAAGGTTGGTTTGGCTTCGGGTGTTTGATTGGGGTCATTCTTAAGTCTATTTTATAGTACACTTGACAAGTAGTGGTGGTTTCTTTAGACCATGCCTACACCATTCCAAAAATGGCGTGAAAATTACTAACTAATGTTGCGCGATAATTTCTGCCTTGGTTCGGAGGCTACGATTGTCAAAATTTTGTGGTTTCGAGGGCTTTGAAAAACTTATTCCGTCCACTCTTTAATTATGAAGGGTTTGGACCTTTTTGGGCACTCTCCAGTTTTAAAAATGTATCCAAAGTGGTGTGGGCTTTTTAGGTCATAATGTAACTAAAACTTTGCATAAAATAAAAGGAATATAAATATAATTTTAAAGAGACTAAGGGGAGCACTTATACATCAACTTTAGCTGCTCTTTCTTCCAAACTCTCATCCTCCTCCTTTCTTCTCAAGCACATTTCAAACACTTCAATTTGTTGTGAGGAAAATGGAGGGAGAGACTCTTTATTTATAGTAAAGCTTTGATCATTAAGGCTAGTATTTATGGTATGGTGGAGGCTAGGTTAGAATAATGAAAAGGCAAGGGGAGTCATACATGCTTGTTTGCAAACAATTGTAAGTATTAATGATGATAGTTTAAAACATATCATTCATGTACTTTAAAGTTATTTTTCATTAATTAAAAATCGCACCATCGTCTTTGAATAATTAATGATGATAATGATGGTGGTTGAAGAATATTATTTATGTACTTTAGAGTCATTTTTATTTAGCACTATTATCTTTAAAGATAGAGTTTAATTAATTAAAATAATTAAAATAATTAACTTCACTATTCATGACACCATTGAAATAATTAATTATTTGATGATTTGATTTTTTTGTTTTCATGTTATTTATTATTATTATTATTATTGATATTTTATTCTTATTGTCATAAATTTTTTTACCTTTATTTATTTATTATTATTTTTTCTTTAAGTTTCTTTGGCGTCTTGAGCATTTTGACACAAAGCTCATTGTCTAATTTGATCATTTTGCCTTCAAAATAATTATTTGAAGTATATCGTACCTGCGTTACACTGGTTGAATGATCTGGTTCTTGATAATGGTCAACCTTTGTTGACCAAGGTTATTTAACACTTAATTATTGTCATCTTGGGTAATTATTGACTTAGAAATTCTAGGCATTATAGTTTTTACACCCTTTGGAGGAAAAATATCCTCTATCTTCCAAGTAAAGGGAAAAGGATGACTAGGAAATGCCTTTCAAGGAGGAGAAGGAGGTGTGCTAAGATTATGAAGAGGGGTTTCCCTTGAAACATTTGGCATCTCATGTTGTGATGGTGAGTGGGCTGACCAAGGAAAAAGGGTCAAAATCATGGCAAGTAAATTTTGATGCTACTCCATCATTATCTACACATTTTTTTACAATTCTTTTAATTGCATCGATTTGGGCAGACTTTTATGTAAAAGTTCTTCTTCTTTGTTAGGTGGTCTTTTTTGTCAAGGATGGGGGAATTTCGTTGATGCCATTAACTCTTTATAAACAAGGATTTCAATAGCATTGCAACTCATCTTGACCATTGATGGGAGAGAATGAAATAACTAGTCATCCTCACAGACAATTTGAAACGTTATTGCATAATTTGACCAACAACACAAATCAATGGAGGAATGGTCAAGATGAGACAAAACACCCCAAATTGAGAGACAAAGCTAAAAAAAGATCCTTTAGATTATGTTTGAAAATGTAGAGTATAGTAGAAGAATGGAATAATTTTTCACATTTTTCTTTGGTTTATAGTGTGTAGTATTCATGAGTGTATATATGCTTTAGTTTCCTATTCTCAGTGGGACTTATATGAGTAGCTTTTGATTTGCCCAAATCCTGAAATGCCTAATTCTAATTTCCTTGTTGAAAGGAGCAATCTTCCAAAGATAATGTCGATCTTGTATTTTTTGGGGGAAAGGATTTATCTTCATTATCTGTCCTTATTCTAGTTGGAGGTCACTAGGGCTGAGGGTGAGCATCTAGGTTTTTCTTTAATGGTTCATCTCGGCTTACTTAACCTTTAAGTCATTGGTTTAGACTTGTATTTGCCCCCTTGACCTCTTCATTGTGTGTTTGACCTTTATTAGGTTTTTGGTCTTGCATTCAGCCCCCTAACCTCTTTATTAAGTGTTTGGACTTCTCCACATCTTCTAGCCATTCATTAGCCCACCTTGTCTACTTGGTCTTGTGGATCCTCGAGTGGTTTGTCACAAGTCACCACAATAATGCTCTCGAACAATTGCCTTCTCTTTCGGCTCATGTGCTCAGAGCACGAATCAGATCACCCTAATGCCGCCATTCTCGAAGAAGGAGTTGTTCATGACATCAGGTTCGTCACCAAGTCTTTTCTACTTGAAATGGTTAGTTTTATTTTTCTTAGAAGCAAGTCAGCTTACCATGTGTTTTTCGTCTTCTCCTCCAATGCTGAAGAGAGTGTTCAAAGTAATTAAGTCCTTGATAAATCTTTTTATTTTTCCCTCTTAGTCTCTTAATTAGCTCCTATCGACCAATTTATAATTTTATTTAATAATTGTGTAACGTGGATGACTAATTCATCAACCTATAATTGTAATTATACATACATACATACATGCATATACATAAATACATACATACATATATATATATAATCTCTTTGTATTTTCTTCTTAGAGAAGATTTTCTAACTTGCCATAGTGCTAGAGCAAATAAATATAATTGTCAAGACTTTGTGGGCTGTCTAGATCAAAGAAATGGCTAAATTGAACTCATACAAGGCAGAGGATGATAAGGTTTGGTATGGTGTACGAGTAGATTTTTTGGTGGCTTTCCAACATACTTATGCTCAATTTCACTCTCACACGCAGCCAGAACAAGAGATAATGACAAGGAATACTAACAAGTGAAAAGTGTAAGTTTGGTAGTAAACAACATTTATTTGATGGGTACTTACGTTCAAGAATAGGGCTCTGTCGTCTAAGTGTTAATTGTTGCTCTCGTTTTCATGAAAGAGAAACATGCATGTGATAATGTGAGCGACGCACGCCCACAAATCAAGAGGAAAACTTGAGAAAGATACAGACATTTTTAATTGTTGCTCTCGTTTTCATGAAAGAGAAACATACATGTGAGCGGCGCACCCCCACAAATCAAGAGGAAAACTTGAGAAAGATACAGACATTTAAGCCCATTATATCTATTCAATATGCTTTCAACTTTAGAGCACGAGCTATAAATGGAAGTATGCGATTATTATGTCATTTATGTTAATTCTTTTCAAGGTTTCTGTTGTAACAATCTATGGACTTTTAAATGGTCACCTGGACTGTTTCTTTACCTTTTCCTTTTTTTTTTTTTTTTTTTCTTTTTTGTTAAAGGTTGTAGAACAATTTTTGTATTGCTACTATTGATAACATAGAACCTTTTTTTCTAAAAAAAAAAAAAAAAAAAGATTTTACATTTTCTGAAAACGAAGTCACAAAATTAGAGGAACCGTATCAGAAAACCACGACAAATGAACAAAAAGCGAAAATCAAAATTTTGCTATGGGCAAAAATATAGCACAAAAAGATAAATTTTTGTCATAAATATGTTTTTGGGCAACTTCATTGCAAATATGTCATGTTACAAAAACTTTTTCACGATATTAATCCATCATAAATAATTTTAAACATTAGCAATGATTGCTGCAAGTATTTAATGATATATTTGTTAAATATTATTCTAATACTGCAAGTTACGACAAATCTTTTGAATGATGGTTATATTTTTATTGCAAAGTAAGTAGTAGTTCATTAGAAATAAAAATTTTTAGTTGCAACAAAATTGAAAATTAATTGTTACAATGATTTTGTGGGTTATGAATCTTTTATTAACATGGTAATCATAATTATAATTTGTTTTAAAAAAATACGTCATTGCAAATGTTCCAAATGCATCAAAAAATATATTTTAAAGGATAAAAATCATTTGTAAAATGCAATAATAAATTTTTATTTTAAAATATTCTAAGCTAAATATGCATATTCTAAATTTCTTATTTTATGCATTACTGTTGTTAAAAAAAGGATATTATCAATGTATGGTTTAACATTTTAAACCATAACTCAAAAAATGGAAAAAGAAAAAAAAATCTATTATAAATTTAATTAAATAATGTGGGTGTCTGTCTTATAAAATTGATGATGAAATGATAATGCAATACTGATACAATTGATAACACAATGCTAACACAATTGATTACTTAACGTAGATGAAATATATCAAAGTCATTAATCTTTCTTAGTAAAGAAGAAATCAATCTCGGTTGTTAAATATTACTTGGTGACTAAAAAATATACTTTTATAAATAGGGCCTCACTATTTATTTATGAATGATAAAATTATCTAAAAGTTCTATTATTAAATAAGGTTCTTTCTTCTTCTCATATAAATATTTTTTTCTTTTGATTTTATTTCAATTCTCTATTTATATTTCTATAGTTAGGTTATTTTATTTTCACAATACATTACCAGCGAATCTTTGCCGCTTCTTCCTTGCTACAAGCATGAAACTCTTCTAGGACAAGTTCATATTATTCTCTTATTGCCAAAACTCTTACATGAAAAGTTTTTGCTAATTTTCCTGTTACCGAATCTTTCAAATAAGTAATACTCTTCTTATTTTGATGTCTAATTTAGCTAAACTCAAGTTTGTTGCTCTTGATATTACATGCAATAACTATGTATCGTGGGTTCTAGATGTTGAGATGCATCTTGACATTGATGGTCTTGGAGAAATCAATTAAAAGATTAAAATAGTGTATCACTTTAAGAATATACCAAAATGATGATATTTCTTCACCACCATCTCCATGTAGATATAAAGAATGAATATCTCATAGCAAAGGATCTTCTTATCATATGAAAAAAATCTGAAAACTCAATATGACCACTTAAGGATAGTTGTCCTACTAAAAACTTGATATAACTAGGACCATTTACATTTTCAAGACTTTAAAGTTGTAAGTGAGTAAAGCTTCACTATGTTCAAAATCACTTCTCAACTAAAATGATGTGAAAAAAATATTATCAACTTTGATATGTTAGAAAAAACACCACAAAAAATTACACTCGCATTTCATGCCTCGAATATGCTCTTACAGCAACAATATGAAGAGAAAGGCTTCAAGAAATATTTTGAATTAATTTCTTGCCTTTTTATTGTTAAGCAAAATAATAAATTATTAATCAAAAATCATAAAGCCCGACCCACTGGCTTGACTCCATTCTTAGAAGTGAATGTGACAACATATAATAATTTTGAAAGTAGTGAAAGACGTGTCGTGGTCATGTGCAAATTAATTCTCCTACTCGTGGTGGTCAAAATAATTCTAACACCCCAACCCCCGCATCTTTAAGCATTGTACATGACCACCATTCTCTTAACAGTGGACTAAACCAAACAGCGGGCCGAGACGGTGTTACATTTACAAGTACACAACTTGCATCACTTTCTATTTCAATTATTTCATGCCTTGATTGTATTTAACAGTACATAATTTAAATTTCAGAATTTGATAAAACACATAATATCATGACTCTAGATTCAAGTCTCTAGGTTCTCAATTTGTTTAGTGGCCTAAAGGTTTTTCTTATAGGTTCTTTTCATGCATGGGTACATGATTTGGTCTCAAAGCAAATAAACATTACAGCATGCATATCACACAATCACGCTAGCACAGCAAGGTCCCAAGCTTCCACCTAAGCTTTCAAGTTCAAGTGTCTCATACCATTCTACCCGTTCCACTTAGGCTTTCACTCAGAATAGAGCTGCATCCAAACAATTTCACAAATTGCTCGATAACTAAGGTTCTCGAGCCCACTATACTCCACCGTCCCATACCAGCGAGCATAGAGAAACTCGTTCTGCCAGAGTTACCGATCATTCGCTGCACATGATCCATCATTTTCCAAGTCCAGGCTTCCTCCAAACCCCCGAATTCCTATGCATCCCATACTACATAGAAATGGAAAGATACAGAAGCTTCCCAGTCTTGTGTCCTGATCAAACAAGTTTCTGTTTTCACATAAGTTTTCGTCTCTAGCCTATGCCCTAGAGATTTATGCCTTTGATTCACTGTGCCACCCCTGGCTATACCACGTCTCTACCGAGGATCTTTTTCTAGACTTAGGGTTCAATTTGGTTGACTCACAACCTTTGTCTAGTCAAGATACCATATTTGGCATCTTTTCCACTTCTCTTCATTTTCTTGCCCTAATTTTCCACCTTCTAATTTTTTCTCTTATAGAAAATAAGAGTGTTCTTCAACTCCGACTACTCATATAAGCTAGTGGGACAACCTCCAGATCGGGCGGCGAGACCGAAGTTTGCTTAGCAATCACGCTTTCTAGGGCGGGATAACCCACCTCCCTTTCATTGTTTAGCTTTACTCGAGACAAGACATACCCACTATCAGCTCAACTTATAGGCTTTGTATCCAAACAAAACATTTCAAAAACATATACTTCCTTTTTGAAAACACTTTCTATAACGTTTTTCAAGTTCAAAAATAGAAGGGAGGGCATTCAAGATTCAATTAAAATTCAAGTGAAACCCTAATTTGAGTTTCTAATTCTTGTCAAGCAACTAATGTTTGACTTTCTATTTCTAGCCCAAGGCATTCAAGATTCGATTCAATTCAAAGTGAAAC
>JAJIYU010018828.1:0-11046 GCA_030144865.1 Tinospora cordifolia
TATATAGGGCCCTCTTCCAAATAGTGTCTCTATCTTTCCAATGTGGGATTATCACTTCCTACATATGCCCACTTTAACATCTCAACAAATGAGATATTTCATTCATGAATGTCTTTTCTTGACACATTACTTCTCTATGTATATTACCATCATACGAAACGAAATATTATTTTCTCTTGGTGCATCTAATTAATACTTTATACACATACTTTTCTGTATTAATATCATACTAAAAATACTATTTTGTTATTCAAATAGAGAAGCATATATTTACCCACCAATTCTATATGTCTATTATTAATCAATGTATATTCCTTTATATTTCTATGCTAACGAATTAATTGCATACCAATGACAAATATATATATATATATATATTTATATATAAATATATACGTATATGTGTTTTAAACTCAAATTTCGGTTATTACATTACTAAAATTTTAGGTATTACAACTATTACATCACTAAAATTTCAGGTATTACAAGAATATTCTGCATGTCTTTCTATTCCTCATCCTCATCTATTAGTTGTTTAAAATCTTCATGTTGTTTCGAACAATTCATCACTACTGCCATAGGACTCTTGGGCATCCTTTGTAAGTATCCATAGATTTTACAATTTCCCCTGATGGTAGGTTTAGTGCTACCTTACGTTGAGAAAAATCAATTTGGGTTGGTATTTTGTTAAATAGTCCATACCAAATATTACATCATAACCATAAAGAACCAAAATACTGAGTTTGGCTGAAATTAGCTTCTCTCTAAATTGAAGTTCACACTTGATTTCCTTGAGGTGACAGTGGTGACTATGGATGTGGATATATTCATCATTGCAGGTAAAATGGTGGTGCCTAACTATAACTTATTTGCTAAAGTTTCAAACATAAAAGACTTAGTTGCACCAGAGAATCAAACAAAACTTCCACAGCTACATTAAATAATAAGAATGTACCTTCTACTATTGGAGCCAAGTTAGTCTGTACTCTTCTAGTGCATACATCCGAGGTTGATTTTGTTGTTGAGGCTGTTGTTTATGGGGTTGCTATTGATGACAATTATTTTGATTTCTGACCTGCTACAATTGCTGATGAGGTGCACGAGTAGGGCAATGTTTGATCAAGTGTCCCTTTTGGTTGCAATGATAGCATAGTCTCAACTTCTTAGCCTCGTCAAGTTGTTCGGCTCTAGCATGATCCTATTATATCTGTTGAGGTTTATTTCCTTGAGGTTGATTCTACTTTTGGTGTTGTTGGTCTCTAAAACCATTATTTCTAAACTATTTCTTTTATCCTCCACTTGATGGTCTGTCGTTCATAAACCTCTTGCCCCAATTTCTTAGTGTTTACTCTAAGTTAAGCTCTTGTTCCATGAGAATTGCCTTATCTACTATTTCTTTGTATGTTTTGACACCCACAGGTATGACCTCTTTCCTAATCTTGGTCCGAAGGCCTTCTACAAATATATTTGCCTTCATTTCTACACATTTCACCAAACATTTAGACAATCTAGACAACTCAGAAAACTTGGTCTCATATTTAACGACATTCATAGCCTTTTGCATTAGTCTGATAAATTCAGACTGTAACTAATGCATGATCGAAAAAGGAAAAAACTTATCATAAAATATTTCTTGAAACTCTTTCCAACTCATCTAGGAAACATCAGTATCAAGGTCAACATTCTGCATTTTCCACCAATGTTGAACCGATCTTATGAATTAATGTGCACCCAATGCAACATTCTAAGGACATGTTGCCTTCGGAAACTCTAAGTGTTCCTCAATTTCTTGAAACCAAATGTTATTAGCCATATGATCTAGCTTCCCTTCAAATTTTATAGGATGAAACCTTTGAAATTCCCTCATTAAAGCTCTTTGCTCCTTATCCTCAGGTTATGTACCACCCTCATTGACTAGTCCACTAAGGAGACGTGCCTACTGCTGAATTTGTATCTTGGCGTGGGAATGTGTTTGTATTTGCAGTTGTAGTGCTGCCTGTGGTGCAAGTGGCTGCATCTATGGCAAGGCTCTTAAGACTTGCTTAGTCACCCTTCTTGTAATTTTTGTCAATAAGTTTGGTCTTAATAATCCCAACCTAGGTCTCAACTGTAAGTGCAGGATTTCCCAGCGGTGGCACCTTAGTCTGATGGGTCTAACTAGTCTCTGTTGACTTGAGTCTACTACTCCTTGCTCTTTTCATTCCTACATATCAAAATTTCAACGTTAGTGTCATAATATCCAACAATCCAATTTTTTTATTTTAGGGTGACTCTAGGTTCATGTTTCTAAGTTCTTAATTGTAATACCCTAAGAGTTTGGAAAGTTTAGAAAAAAGGGGAATTTTCAAAAATTCGCACGACCATCGTGGTAGCCATTTTCGGTATTGCAAAGTGTGTTGGGTGTATTGGAATCCAGTATTATGACGCTGTAACACTCATGAATTTTGTACGAATTTCAAATTAAATATTTTATTTGAAAAATTTATAACATTTTTAGATACAAACTGTGCATACTTTAAAGTATGAAATAAATTAAATTAATTGAAAAACCTTGGTATCCGAGAATAAATAATAGAAACACACACACACACATATAGATAATGTATGAGGATTAATATGTGCAAATTTATAACATTTTTATTTAATAAAAAATGTTATATATGTATATTTATCTAATACAAGTATAACATTATATAAGTGTAAATTATAAGATTTATAAATTTATAATATTGTATATAATATATATATATATATATATAAATATAAAGGAAAAAAATCGAAAAAAATGGAAAGAAACCGAAAACAGAAGGTAAAATAGCAAAAAATACACCAAAAACCCTAAAATCCAATGATTTGGGGCCGCCAAGACCCAATGAAAATAAAAAATTTCTATATGAAAAATGCCCAAAGTTACCAATTTTTACTCTCCCAAACTCTATATAAAGGACCTCTAGTACTCCTATTCTTTTCATCCCAAAGCAAGAGCATACTAGTTCCTCTTAACTCTCTCTAGCCTTTTTCTTAGCAATCCCCTCAGTTCTTGAGTAATCTTGAACCGCTCTTGAGTGTTCTTGAGAGTTTTTGAGTGTTTAGAAGTTTTGGAGTAATGGAGTTCTATTGAATTTCAGAGGCATGTAAAAGAAATTCACTTTTAAGGTAGAAGTGACTTCTAAAACTCGTATTCTACTTATTGAGTTTAATACCATGTTCATGGATGCTTAATTTTAGTTTAGTATGCATATTTATGTTTTGAATGAAATAGTTTAAAAATTCAGATTTGCATGTATGTCATGAAACCATGTCATGCTTAGGTTATGCATGCTTATGTTTGTTTTAAAGCATGATGCATGCTAAGTGGTTGCTTTCATGTTTTGAATGTTTATATATTAAACATGTTGAGATTATTTTTACTTATCTTTCATGCATATAATTAATTTATGATTCATGATTATGAGATTTAATGAAAGATGTTGAGATTAAGAACCACGTACTATCACAGTGAACATGAGAGTTGTTGTGGGTGTTCTTTACATGTGATTAGTTCACCTGGGTGACATCCCAAAATAGTTGAAATATGGGTTAGGCCCTAAGTCCAATGAAACTTGACATAAAAAAATGTCTTTTCACTCAAGAGAGGTATTTTGATAAAGAACACCAAGGCTTTTAAAACCCTTTTCAGTCAAATTTACAACTATAAATAAAATATTATTTAAAACGCCTAATGATTTACAAGTGTTTGAATTTAAATGTGTTATTAATTCTATCTTAGTAATTTAGTGGTTTGAAAAAGATCCACTGGGATATGTGCTTACCCTATCTGTCATATTTTTCAGGAAATTGACTTGTATGAAAACCATGAATATTAATTAAGTTTTTTTTTATTTGGAAAGTTTTTAATTTCTACGTAACGGCATGTTGCCCAAGTTTTAAAATTTTTGCTGTAATAGTTTTTCTTCAAGATTGAGTTATGTACTCAACTTTATTCAATTAATAAATTTTATAAATTTATTTTATCTCTTGTATTGTTGCCTTATTAAATTCCTAAATTTGAATTGTGTACTCTTAAATACTATTAAGGCATAAAAAAAAATTGAAATAGAACGTCAAATTGTGTACTTGTAAAGTAATACTAGCCCAACCCGCCGTGTGGTAAAGTCCAAATTGAAAGTCTCAAGGGTTGAGGTGCTACAAGTGTGGTATTAGAGCCTAGGCATTAGCTGTTGGGCCAAAATTAGAAAGTTTTTGCTAATTCCAAGTGTGGTATCAGAGCCTAGACTTTAGGTGCCTTGGGCTAAAAATAGAAAGTCAAGCCTCAACATGTGTTGATTAGGCTAGAAATAGAAAGTCAAACATTAGTTGTTTGACAAGAATTAGAAAATCAAGTTAGGGTTTCACATTGGATTGAATTGAAATTTTAATACCCTACCCTCTAATTTTGAAAATTGAAAAAATGTTTTAGAAAGTGTCTTCAAAAAGGAAAGATATGTTTTGAAATGCTTTGTTTGGACACAAAGACTACAAGTTGAGCTGATAGTATGTAAGCGTAGTCTTGAGTAAAGCTAAACATTGAAAGGGAAGTAGGTTATCATGCCCTAGAAAGTGCGGTTGCTAAGCAAACTTCGATCTCATCACCCGATCTGGAGGTTGTCCTACTAGCTTGTACGAGTAGTGTGAGTTGAAGAACACCATTACTTCCTATAAAAGAAAATTAGAAGGTGAAAAATTAGGGCAAGGAATAAAACAAAAGTCGAAAAAGATGCCAAAGGTGGTATGTTGACTAGACAGAGGTTGTGCCAAAGATGCCACAGAAGAAAAACCCTAGGTAGAAACGTGCTATAGCCATAGGTGGCATAGTGGATCAAAAGCATAAATCTTTAGGACATAGGCTAGAGACCGAAACTTGTGTAAAAATAGAAAATTGTTTGATTAGGACAAAAGATCGAGAAGCTTCTATATCTTTCGATTTCTATGTAGCATGGGATGCATGAGAATTCAGGGTCATGGAGGAAACCTGGACTCGAAGAATGATGGATCATGTGTGGTGAATGATCAGTAACTCTAGTAGAACAGGTTTCTCTATGCTCGCTAGTATGAGACGGTGGAGTATGGTGGGCTTGAGAACCTTAGTTATCGAGCAATTTGCAAAATTGTTTGGGTGCGACTCTGTTCTGGGTGAAATCCTAAGTGGAAAGGATAGAGTTGTGTGAGATACTTGAACTTGAAAGCTTAGGTGGAAGCTTGAAACCTTGTTGTGCTAGCTTGATTGTATGATTGTGTGATATGCATGCTTTATTGCTTATTTGCTTTGAGACCAAATCCTGTACCCATGCATGAAAAGAAACTAGAAGAAAAACCTTTAGGCAACTGAACAAATCGAGGACCTAGAAAAAAGAATCTAGAGTCATGATATTGCGAACATTTGACGAGGCAAATACTAACAAGGTGTTAAATTTATAGTCGATGGCTGGAACAAGAAGGTACGTTACTTGATCCACCACCTCTGATGAGACTGAGCCATGAGAATAGGAACTGCCTGCTAGAATGGAGGCATAGATGGAGGCCATGATGAATGCGATGTTGCAAAGGGTGTTGGATCAAGTATTGAGGGCACTTCCACAGATAATTTCTCAGGTAACTCCTCAGCCCCAAGTACCTGAACCCATCTAGGTTTAACAGCCAACACCAGTTACCCAAGATCCCAAATGTCAGAAGGCCTAGGAGGGTTTAGATGATGAGAAATAAAGGAAGATGCTAATAGAGCTACAGAAGCTCTGTCATCCTTCATTTAATGGTACTACAGATTGCATCTCGGCGGACAATTGGTACCAAGAGATGGAGGAAATTCTCAATGTACTGAAGGTAACTAGGTTAAGATAGGTGGCACTGGCCACACAACACTTCAAAGTACCAGCAAGAAGTTGGTGCCGAATGATCAGGATGGACCCTAATATAGATATTGATGTTATTAGCTGGGAGAACTTCAAAGAGATCTTCTATAAAAAGTTTTTCCCAGAAGGGACTTTGAGTAAGCTACAGGAAGACTTTGTTCGACTAAATCAGAGGGACATGAATGTAGCTAAATATGAAAGGAAGTTCACAGAACTGGCCAAATTCTCACCAGATCTAATCAGGGAGGAGAAAAGGAAGGCCAATTGATTTGCACAAGGTCTCAAAATGAAGATCCGAAAGATAGTGAAGATGATGGACCTAAAGACTTACAAAGATGTCGTAGAAAAGGCCCTAACTCTAGAATAAGAACTCAACTTGAAACAAAGATTGAGGCGGAAGAATAAGAGACCCAAGAATGAAAATAATCAAAGGGTTCAAAAGAAATGTAAGAATGGTAGGAATGCACCACAGAGATAAGGGTAGAATAAGGACGAGTCAAGGGAGCAAGCTAAGAGAAAAAAGTTGTGCTACGTGTGTAGGCAGAGATGCCATATAGCAAAAAATTACCCGACTATACTAGCTCAGCTCCCCAACAAAATCATAACACTCAGGGAGGAGGTCAAAACGATCGTCTTCAAGTCAAGTAACAGCAATAGAACACCAATCATGGGTAGAACTAGGGCTGTGGTCAAAACCAGGCCAGATTGTTTGCTGTCGAGACTTAAGAAGACCCAGTCCCTACAGTGGAAGGTACGTTCCTATTATTCAATGTTGCTATGAAACTACTGTTTGACTTTGATCCCTCAAAATTGTTTATTTCTAAGAAATTAGTTGATAGGTTACAACTTGTGACAAAAACACTACCCATGACTTTGAATGTGTCCACACCAATAGGGTCCACTATGACTTCAAAAAGAATATGTAGTTGTGACCTAAGGTTTGGGGATAAACCTTAACAATTGATCTATGTATTTTATCTTTTTATGGTTATGATATAATCTTGGGAATGGATTGGTTAGACCAGTACCAAGCCCAAATAGATTTTCCTAAGAGATGTGTGACCATGACCCTACCTTATGGGGAAACCTATAGAATCAATGGGGATATACAGTGACTACTGATGAGTCCAACCTTAGCCATTATGAATTGCTTGAGGCAGAAGAATGAGTTTGAAGAACTCTTTGAAGAAGAGCCTGTTGAATTAAAGAAAATATAAGACCTAGCAGTGGTTAGTGAGTATGAGGATGTATTTCTAGATGTGATTACCACCTCCTATAACCATACCTCCATCTAGATTGACACTAGTAGAACTAATCGAGTTGAAGTCTCAACTCGATGAGCTTAAAAAAAAAGGCTTTATCAGGCTAAGTAAGTCACCTTAGGGAGCTCCTGTACTATTCGTGAAAAAGAAAGATGGTTCCATGAGACTATGTGTTGACTAACAGAAGCTAAACCAAGCTACAATAAAGAATAAGTACCTTCTACCGAGGATTGATGACCTATTCGATCAATTAAGAGGTGCTACTCATTTCTCAAATATTGATCTTAGGTTGGATTATGTAATAATCCCACATCGGCTGGACCTCAGAGTTGAGACTGGGCTATGAGTGCATACACGAGTGTTCAGTAGTGTTGAGGCCTTTTGGAGGTGGCTTGAGTTTGAGCCTCTCTAAAAACAAAACCCCCACGGTGTGTTTGTGGCTAAGTGGGGATAATATCATCACGTAGTGGGACCTGGTGTGTTACAAAATGGTATCAGAGCCGCCTGGTGTGCATCTCGGGGACGAGATGGCCTCCAAGGGGGGTGGATTGTAATAATCCCACATCGGCTGGACCTCAGAGTTGAAACTGGGCTATGAGTGCATACATGGGTGTTTACTAGTGTCGAGGCCTTTTGGAGGTGGCTTGAGTTTGAGTCTCTCCAAAAACAAAACCCCCATGGTGTGTCTGTGGCTAAGTGGGGACAATATCGTCATATAATGAGACTTGGTGTGTTACAAAGTTAGCTCATTGGTAGTAGATTTCAAGAAATATATGTACTTAAGCCCCAAGTCATAGGTTCGAATCTCTGCTGATGCGAAAGAAAACCCCAAAATGTAACACCCCAACCCCCACATTCTTTGAGTGTTGGACATAACCACCTTTATTTGAGGGTGGATTTGACCATTTGGCAAGTTGGGTCATGTTACTGTACAAGTGACACACACTTGACTTTCTATTTTTCAATACCTCATGCCTTAGAATAGATTCAAGAATACAAATATCATTCAATAAAATCAAGGCAATTAAAGATAAAGAAAAATTCAATTTCTTTATTCATAAAAAAAGAAAGTACTTAACTTTATAATGTAAACTGTTACATTGTTGATCAAAAGAAATTCATAACCTCTAAAATAAAATAAAATTTCAGCGGAAGACTTATTCAAAATTGGGCAACATGCCCTTACATTAAAAAGAAACTTTTAAGAAATAGAAACTTGCTAAAATCCAGATTCCATGGTCTTCATAATTTAATTTCTTGAAAAAGAAGAGGAAGGGGTGAACACAAAGCTCAGTGGATCTTTTTGAAACAACCATTTTTCAAATTCAAATCAATAACACATTCATATTTCAAATACTTGCATACATTAGGCATTTCAAACATTAATTTGTTTAAAGTTGAGATTTTAGACCAAAAGGGTTTTAAAGCCCTTGATGTTCTTAACAAAGTACCTCCTTAGAGTGAAATATAGCCTTTCTTAGCCACTTTCATTGGACTTTTGGAACTTAAGGGACTTTACCCACCAACCAAGTACTTTGGTCTTAGAACCATATGAACTAATTATATGAAAAGAACATTCATAGCAACCCACACGTTTGCTATGATGGTACGTGGTTATTATCACCATCATCTTTGTTGAATCATATATTCTCGAATCATAAGATAAATTTCAGAACATGAAACTGAAATAAATAAATTCAGCATATGATCAAACTGAAAATTTAATCATTAAATAATCAAAATCATGCATCATACTTTGAAATAAAGCCTAAGCATGATACTAAACATGGCATGATTATTATGCATACATAAATTCAAACAAGAATCAGATCTAAAACTGAAAATATATTTTTGAATGCTTGAACTGAAATTATTTTGATTTCAAAAGCCAAACAAACCATGAACATGCTAGAAATTTGGATAAGAAAAAGGGGTGTTAGAGAAATCACTTCCACCTTATGATGCTTTCTCCCCAAAGTTTGAGCAAGAGTTCCTAATGTACAAGCACCAAGAAAATCACCTAAGATGAATCCCCAGACCAAGAACTTCTCACACTCAATAGGGAAAAGAATGGTGAGAAGGGATGCCAAGAAGAGGGCTTAGAGAACAAGAGGAAATATCAATTCTTGGCTCTTGGGATGAGAGGAATGGTGAGCATGGGAGGTTTATATAGAGTTTAAAATGGCATAAAATGGCAAGTTTATGGTGTTTTCCTTGTAGAAAACTTGCCAATTCTTCAAAATTTCGTGCCCCCAAGCATAGGAAAATAACAAGTGCATTGGAATAATTTTTTGAAATTTAAAAACATTTTTTCGGATTTTTTTGAAATTTTTTCAAATTTTTATTCGAATTTTTAGTTATAGATCGGAGCATTGAAATTGGACCATTGATGATCCTTGATCGCATCAACGGTTCGCGATCATCGTCTCGACTCTTGACCGTTAGATTTCCTTGATCACAACATTGATTCGTGATTAACAAGGCGCCTCAAATGTGGACAGTTGGATGAGCCTCGATCGCGGTGTGCGGATCTTCGTTCGTGCGGCTCTGATCTAGACGCTCAGATCAACCTCGAATGAAACATTGGTTCGCGATCGATCGAAGACGTCTCAAATCCGAGCCATCCGATTGTCCTTGAGCACAGCACCATTCGTGATCAACCCATGCGGCTTTGATCTTCACCGTCAGATGAACCTCGATCGTAACACCCGATGATCATCAGAACGAGAGCATGGATCCTGACCATTGGATTTTCCTCAATTTTTGTACGTTCGCAATCATCGAAACAAAATTGGACCGTTAAATTAGATGGATTGATTCTGGGTCGTTGGATTACGCTGATCCAGTGCTCCTGAGCGCTGTTTTGGGCTTCGATTTCATTCGTTGGATCGGACAAATCAAGTTTGGACCGTTGGATGCAGTTTCTAATTACCAAATCACTTTTTAAGGTTGCTATTATCCGAAAATTGCTAATTATATACTTTCTAATTGATGTAAACATTGATTTTTGCACAAATCCTTCCATTTTATTAACTTGCTAATGTTTTTTCCCTTTTCTATTTCTTTAATATTGTACTTATTTTATTTTTTCCTATTTTTTTAGTATTTCCAACACTTAATAATATATGTTTTTTTATATTATTTTTTATTTCTTCATTTCTATGTGTTTATCTCATATTTTTATTTTCGAAGGGTACGAATAAATATATAATTCACTCTACTTACTTTATATTGAATAATTAATCCCATAATTGCAAAATTATAAATTTATTAATTAATATTTGATAATTCCACTAACCTTATATCATTAGTTAGATCATCTTGATACTAAGGTTTCATTTGCCTCCATTTTTTTCAGTGAATTTTTATTTCATTCATAATTCTTTGTTGACAAAATTCTGAGGTATTACACAAAGGGAGGGGACAATACCTTAATCACGGAGTCTGACATATACAAGACAACCTTCAGAACAAGATACAGACACTTTGAGTTCACCATGATACCCTTTGGTTTGACTAATGTCCCAGCAGCATTCATAGATTTAATGAACTAAGTGTTTAGACAATATCTTGACCCGTTTGTGGTGGTATTTGTGGATGACATCTTAATTTACTCAAAGACAGAAGCTGAACACTTGGAACACTTGATACCCCCTCACCTAATACCTTGGCCGACTTGCTGCACCATATCACTCACCTAGACATTGACGAACCTGCCAGTCTCGACAATCCTCCTTCCTCTTCTACTGACGAGGATTCATCCTCCTCTTCATCTGAGTCTTCTCGTTTAGATAATATCTTGGTTGCTTCTCATACTGGTGAGTCTAGCCGGACGCATGAGCCACATGTTGAACCCCTTGACCCAGATGACATGCATCCCGAACATGAATCTACAG
>JAJIYU010018829.1:0-11028 GCA_030144865.1 Tinospora cordifolia
TAGATTAAGTTTCACAATTTTTACTCTCGATTAGCAGTGGCCGGAGGTGGCCGAGACTTATATAGTGAGTCTCAGCTTTGTGCGGCCGAGACTAATATAATGGGGTTTGAGTTATTAATAATGTTAGTTAAGGTTTAATTAAGGATATTTTAGGGTTTTCAATAAAAAATTGGGGTGAATATATTAAAGTTTTAAATTAGGTGGGTTGAACTTAGAATTAGGGGTGAAGAAATCCACTCTTGGGGTGATTTTAGCCCTACTCTATATAAATAATAAATTAATGTACTTGGCGTATACAAAGCGATAGTAGTAGTAGAATACATAAATGCATACAAAGGTTCATCCGGTTATAAAAGTTTCCTGTGTTTTGCTTGATAAGACCACCGGGGCATTTCCCATTAGAGAAAGTTGTCATTTTCATTGGTCATGAACTTATCTTCTGCTTCTTCAGTTACTTCACACGCACACACTTGCAGGGCAATGGTTACATGGATTTTTGGGTCAAGTTAAGAGGATAAGATGCACTTATTATTTCCTCTTGAAAATGACATTTAAGAAGGCAGTGAGAGGAACAGATACTCCCTTCTGTTTTAGTTCCTTAGTGCCTTTTCTTTCTATTAAATTCTTTTGAGGGAATGAGACCTAACACTTCCACCAATAAAACTTAGTGATTGTTGCCTCTTTCTCAGTTTCTTTCTTCTTTTTTTTTTTTTTCTTTTCTTTTTTCCTTTAGACGGAAAAAACATGGAAGTTCTTTTGGCTTATAATATAAAACCTTCTTTTCAAAAGAATAAAAAAAAAAAAGAAAAAGAAAAGAAAAGGCATTGCACAAATTCGTGCCATTTGTCAGTAAGTGGCGGTGCCATGTGGCATGCATATATTCGTGTCCTAGTTGCAATGGTGGGGATCATGAATAACCTTGTCCTAATGAGAAGGCACCTTGAAGAGATTCCCTAGTGTAATATCATTTCTAATATACCAAACCCTCCAATCCTCTCCCCTCATTGGATAGAACATAATATATTATTCGCTTGTCTAGATAAGAATATAATAATACTAATACACAAGGTGAACGGTCTTGAAATTGAGGAGAATCACTTTTGTTTCACTTGTATTTGAAATGCAAAGCTTATACTTTCAAAAAGAAATGCAGCGGTTAATTCAATGCAAATTGATGGCCTCTATTATTGGAAAAAAAATTTGAATATTAAAAATAGAAATAAAAAGGACGTATAGCATGAAGCTTTTCAGATTTAAACTTTGTCAAAATATGATAAAAGGGAAAAGCATATTTCTATATCGAAAAATATGGATAATTATAAAAATATCATCATTTTTATTTATATAAAAAAATAAAAAATTTAATAAGAAAAATATCAAAAACTATTAATTAACAACTATTAGTATAACATTAGTATAAAATTAGTATAATATTGATATAATATTTAACTTATAAACAATAATATAACAGTGCTATAAAAATTATTAATTATCAATTAATGTATCAAAAGTTGGTATATAGTTGATATAACATTAATATATCATTTAGCTTATAAATAATGATATAACATTGATATATAGTGTTAAAAAAATTATTAATTAATAATTATTAGTATACCAAAAGTTGATATACAATTGATATAAAAATCATTGACTAACAATTATTAGTATACTAAAAATTGGTATACAATTGATATAACATTTAGCTGATAAGTAATGATATAACATTGATATATAATTGATATAATATTATATACGGTATTGTAAAATTATTGATTAATAACTATTAGTACAGTAAAAGTTGATATACAGCTAGTATAACATTGTCATGTTACGCATTGGTATAACGTTGATACTCATGAAATTGGAAAACTAAAGAGCTTTTAGAACACTAAATTGATTCAAATATCTACAATGGTTTTTAATATACAGAACGATGATATACATTGATATACACACAACGATGGAGCAAAACGATGAGCAAAACAATGCAGCAGCAGCATGGAAATTTGCAATTTGATTTAGCTCAATGAATACCCTTGACCTGCTACTATTTGCACAAGCTGTTGCTCGCCCCTGCCCACTGCCGCTGCTTGTTTTAGCCACGTTCACCCTTGCTGTTGGTGATCGCCACACTGCTGATTGTTGTGTCTGATGTTGTTCGCTGTTATTGTTCCCTGATCGTCCCACTGCTGCTGCATTTTCGTGCTGCTACGACGGAGGAGAACATGGACGATGTTAATCAATGGTTTGATGATGCCGATGAGGTTGTAGAGGCTGATTAATAGGAAACCGAACGACTACTCCGCTCCGATGCTTCAGATTTAGATCTAACGGTGAAGGAGCTCTGATCGTCAACAGAGCCAACATTTTCGGACTCATAGTCTCAACAGTGCTACTTTGGCTAGGGCTTTGGTTACGATCAGGAGACCAAGGGCACATGCTCTGGAGCCCACGGTGAGTGCCAGCAACAGGAGCAGAGGTAACTTGGGTAAGGGGATTGCAATGGCAGTTTGATGATGCCGATGAGGTTGAAAAGGATGATTCATAAAAAATCGAACGACTACTTGGCTCTGATGCTTCAGATTCAGATCTAACGACGAAGGAGCTCCAATCGTAAACGAAGACAACATTTTCGGACTCGTAGTCTCAACAGTGCTACTTTGTCTACGGCTCGGGTTACAATCAGGAGACCGATCCTAGGGTTTTGAAAACCTCTGCGCTGTCTTTCTTCGATCTCATCTTCTGTTCCGCATTGAGTCATATATATTTTTTGATAAACTTGATAATATTTAACATATATAGTACGTGCGAAACTTTGTAAAAAAGACGTATACATTAATAAGAATGAATTTGTTTTTTTAGCATTTTCTGTAATTTTTCCTGAGATAATCTTAGCTATTTTTTCAGGGCTTGCCCTTTGCAGGCTCCAATTGTTTGTCTCTATAAAAATATTTTTTTATTTTTCGAGAAAATATATGGTTGTTTTTAGACCTGGGATTGCCCATGCCATGATGCATCCATTTGAGTTCATGTTACTTTTTTTTTTTATGCATTTATATCTAATTCTGTGAACTCAGCACTCTATTCTAATCTATAGAGTTCTTTCAGAAATATTAGTGCTTTTGTATCAATCTATCTATAAATATCATTGCGCATTTAGAGGCAGCTTTGGGAGGGTGGGAGGACTAAGGAGAGTGAGGTGTTACTTTTGTGTGAAATATCTGCGTTCACTCATTATTTTGAAGTGCCACTGCGATAAACTTTAGTGTTGTTCTAGGAGAGAGACTAGTGAGTAAGTCTGGGATATTTATATAAAAGAGTGTAGTGTGTGCGAGAGAGAGAGAGAGAGTTGTGAATGCAAGTGGTGGTGGGACTGTGTTGGTAAGAAACAAATTCTGTTTTGTTGCAGAGGAGGGGGGGAAATGAAAGAGTGAGTGGGGAAGGAGGTGTGAATGAAAACACAGTAAATAGGAATTGGAAAGTACTGTTTTGCAGAGGTACTGCTCCCCATTTTGTCATCTCAGAAGTAGACAGATTCAATAATAGCTGGATTTTTGTTTCTGCAATTTGAAGCAGGGGACCTACCCTCCCGGCCTTCCCCCCCTCCCCTCTCCTACTCTTTAGCTATAATCATTTGATTTTCTTTCTTTACTGCCTAGTACTTCAGATAAGGCCATTTCTATTCTTAAAGACCCTTTATTATTACTTCATGAGCCAGCACCTTTCTTTCTTTATATATTTCTTTCTTGCTCCCTGTGACCCTTAACAAGGAAACATACCTTCTTTTTTATCTTTAAAAATATATTAATTTATTTGTTATTTTACTTTAAAAAAATATTCAAATTGCGTTTTTTTTTATATTTATGACAATAAGTGTGTTCTAAGATATGCATTTCCAATATATATAATAGTGTTATAATTACATAAAATATATAAATTTTAAATTGTAACAAATCTTGAATCATGTAAATATCAAAGAATAGGGTGAAACTTGAACAAGAAGGGTTAAAAAAACCGCAACAAGGATTAAAGCTTATAACAATAGAAGCCTTGTGCATGGTCTACACCTTTTTGCACACTTATTATAAAATGATAGTGTTATAAATTGTAGTGAAGATACATTACAAAAGGGTGAATGACGTTGCTTAACAATGTAACGGGCATTGTAGGCATAAACTAAGTTTCAAAGTAAAAATAGGTATTGAGAATAAGAGAAGCTGTAGTTGAAGGAAATTGAAATTAATGCATAAATACTGGAGGTCTTTTTTTTTTTATCCTCTCTCCCTCTCTTCATCATTTGAGAGTAAGAATTTGAATTGAAGGGGGATGCCCGTCTATTAACATGTCTCTTTCCAAGAGGTCTGTGTGCACGTGAAATTGCCCTTGGCTCACGCACATTAGGTAATCATCAAGGCTACATATAAACTCGAGGGTGAGCCCTAGAGGAATCTTTATTTTAGTGGTTCTAGTAGAAATTGATTGGCAAGCCTATGGTTCTTGAGGTACTTTCCTAGGCTCAACTTAGTCAATAGGCTTAGAACCATTGAAATTGATTTCTTATCACCGTTTCATTCTTCAAATGTAATTCTGGCTGACCATTGCATTTGTATATGTTAAGGATTGATGGTTGGGTCAATCATTCAGCTTTTCCTTTTAATTGTGTATGCTCTTTATGTCAGAAGTTTAATTTAATGGAATTATCTCATTGGGTACACAAATTTTATATTTATTTTTCCTTATGCTTACTTTTAATTTGATGATAGATGCCCAACATGGTTTTTTTTTAAAAAAAAAAAATAATAATATGTATTCTCTAGCTATACAAGCTAAATACTTAGAACTTAATTATATGTGATTTGAGAAAAAATCATTTAGAGAATTTGAAAAAGTGAAGAACTTGTGCACATGCCTTCTCACGTGCATTTTAGATATTTATGATTGTTTGGATACTATTCACACGGCTGTCTATATAGGAGATGGGGGCTACATGAATATGACAAAAATGTATCTCTAATTTAAATCTTGTAGATTATTGAATTTTTTAACTTAATCTTGACAATCATAGCGGTAAGAAGGTTTAGAGTGGTCTTTACTTTTAGAAGAAAATCTTCTTTTAGAACATAGTTAAAATCATATTTATAATAGCTTTCCTCTTAAATGACACCTAATGAGATTTAAGTTCAGGATTCTTTAGATATAGTTTTATCAAGGCACTAGTTCGTCCAAAGCTTCTAAAACTTTTAGCTTGAGGCTTTTATTATTACTATTACTATTATCCTCTTGTTGAACCATTTGAGTCTAAAGAATAATCTTGATATAAAAAAAATAGTAATAAAATAAAATTGTACGCAATTTCTCTAGTTACATTATATTGAGCAGTTTAAGCTTACTTTGATCTCAGTTCTAAGATTTTTAGGACTTTATATTAGCATTTGAAGAAAAAAAACGATTATACTAAAAAGATAGTCACAATTGTATGTTTTTATGTAATTACAACATTTACAATTATTAAAAGAAGGAAGACATGTATCTTTCCATATAAACGGTTACAACCGCTATAGTTACATTTTCATTAAGTGGTTGTAAATATTTCAGTGCATAAAAATGCTATTGGGACAGTCATTTCAACATTGTGAAAGAAAAAAAGTATGTAAGCATCTATTCCCTTGCTTTAGAAAAGGAGAAGAAAAATCATTGGAAAGTTTTTAGAAAAAAATCTTAATGGACTTTAAAAGAACTCTACATTGAAGGCTGTTATTTTATGATAGTTTTAAATAGAAGGAATTAAAAGGAACATAGATTCTCTTCACCGTCCTAGTCTGGAAAACAACCGACAGCCTGACCTTTTCCAAATGTCTCTTTCCTCCTTTTCATACTGATTTACATTTTTCCTTCACACCCATTTCCCCTAGAAAATTTTCTCAAAAACCCCAAGGATGAAATTGAAAATTTTTAATTAAAAAAAAAAAAGAATGGGAGGAACAATGATTCACATGTCATATTAAAGGATGGGATTGAGAAAAACTTTGAGAATAAAGGAAAGACAAAGTAGCCCTTTTATCGTCTATGTTACAAAGCCAAATACACTATAGCTTTTCTTTCAATAAAACTAAACTAAAAAAAAAAAAAAGAAAGATAGAAAAGAAAAGAAAAGGAAGAAGAAGTGAAAAAAGAAAGAAATATTTGGGGACAAAGATGGTTTAAACCTTACTTCTCCTCAGTGGGGTTATTATCATTAGATATAAGGGGGTCTGTTTCTTGCGCAAGAAACCTCACAAACCCATCATTTCGGCACACAATCTCCTCCAAGTTAGCCACGCTTTTAGTTTCCTTATTGTTATTATTAACATTAGAAGATGGTGACGAAATTGTTGTTATTATCGTCGTTGTTGCAGAAATGGATGAAGCTTGTGTCAGCACTCTTGCTCTCTCTACTTGGACCACCCAATTTGTTGTTCCCAGTACATACACCATCAGAATTGCACATGAAGCCTGTGCTGCCAGCAATCCAATCCAGAGACCAGGAAACCCAAGCTTGGCCACAAAACCCATGAAGATAGCCACTGGCATGCCCACCAAATAAAATGATCCAAGGTTAATGTTAGCACCTGTTTTAGGCCTCGCGCTCCCTCGCAACACCCCGCACCCGGTTGTCTGAGGACAGTTGCCCAGCTCGCAGAGTCCTAATATAGGCAGTGCCATTGAAGTCAGTTCAAGAATTTCCTTATCATTTGTGAAGAATTTCCCCCACCTATGTCTCATGAATGTAGTGAACAACAAGGCCACTAGCCCGACACCGATGGCGCAGCCGAGTGAAACAATCATGGCCATCCGGGCCTTAGCCGCCCGTCTTGCTCCTAACTCGTTTCCTACTCTTGTGGACACTCCAAGACTTAGAGCAGATGGGAAGACATAGACTAAGGAAGTAGTTTGAATCAGAATTCCCATTGAGGCAATGGTTGCTTTAGGATTTCCAAGTAGTCCACAAATTATTATCATGAATTCATACCACCACCACTCTAGGCATACAGAGAGGCAAGTGGGCACTGCAAGTCCCAATAATGAAGACCAGCCTCTTAGGCAATCCATGCTTGGGGCCACCCAAGAGTCCTTGTAGACACCAGAGAAGAATACAACGACAAACAAGAGCAAGAAAACGTTTAAATTGGTCCATGCCATGGCCATGGCAACGCCTTTGATGCCCATCTTGAGATGCACCACAAGGAGGAAATTGAGAGGAATATGAAGTAGAACTGATATGGCAGAGCAGTAAGTTAATGGTGATGTGATACTCTGGGTCCTCAAGTAGATCCTTAACGGGTGAAGGAGTGAAAGGAAGAACAGGTCTGGTATGGAGAACAAGATGAAGACATGAGCCATTGATGAGATTTCTTCATCTTGGCCACACCATAACAGGATTCTCTTCATGTTTAACCACAAGAATGAAATGGGTATGGTACAAGTAAGAAGAAGAAGAACTGTTCTTTGCAGAGTTATGCCCAGTAGCTTCCATTTTTTTGCTCCATATGCTTGTCCACAGATGGGTTCCATTCCCATGGCTAAACCAGAGATTACTGAGTAACCCGTGATGTTTGCGAACCCGATGGATAGAGACCCACTGGCAAGTTCGAGTTCGCCGAGGTATCCAAGGAAAAGCATGGAGATCATAGCTCTTGAATATAGCAGAAGACCTGTAAGAGCTGTTGGGCCTGAGATTTTTCCTATGGCTTTCACTTCCTCAACAATCTGAAAGCAGCAGCAGGAAAAAAGAAATTTATATACATATATATTGTTAAATGAGTAAGTGTTATGAGTTATACATTATTATAGAACTAAGAAGCCCCTATCCAAGTTTTCACCTATATAGAGACAAAGTTGCAATGTAATTTTGCTATATACCTCATGGATAGATGGCCATCTTTGAAGTTCTTGTTCTTCTTCTTCTTTATCATGGATATGATGAAGATCCAAGGTTTTGGGGGGATTTAGGAAATGGGTGTCATTTGAAGATAGCAATGAAGGAGGAGAAGAAGATGGCTTTGAGTTGCACATGTTCAAGTGACAGTATCTATCTACACTCTAGAAAAACCAAAAAAAGTGGTGAGAAGTGTTTGTTTTTGAATGAAGTTGGAGCAACACTTTTTTGTTGGTTTAGGTTCTCGTGTTTTTTTTTTTTTTTTTTTTTAAATTTTTGGATGAAGAGGCTGGTAAGGGGTTGTATTTATATTTATAGATATAGATATTGATATACATAGACATTAGAAGAGTTGGGCCACTTTGGTAGTGTTGGCTTGGCAGAGACAGATGTCATCATATTAAGATTAAGGAAGGCCGAAAGAACTAATAATTTATTAAAAAAAAAAACAAAAAGAAGAAGAAAAAGAAGCGACTATTGAGACTGCTAGGCACCAAGGAACAACCGTGCAAAGGATGGTTTAGAGAGGCCTTTAGGTAGAGTTGTACCCTTGATAGCGCAAGTTCATGAGTGCTGTGTGGAACCTTATCTCAAATAAAAAATTAAATAAGATAAAACTTTATTTTTTGGTTCTCTATGTTTCGGGCAATATAAATTTAAGTGCTTGAGTTGCATTTTTTTATGTAATAACGACAGTTACATATATTCAATTATTTGGTAACAATTAAATTAATAATTTTTTTCTCCATTTAAAGTTTTGCTTAGGTGTATTAACGAAGAATCATATTGCTTATCTAATGTTCTTTATGATGTGGGTTTGATGAGAGGCTAACTTGGCTTGACAAGTAGATTTGATGGAGACTGATTAGCCTATTTGTGAGATGACATATGGCATGTGTCATGTAGCCATGTACCATGTCTGTATGCCCTGACATGGGTGCATATGCATGGTGATGGACCGATGGTGTTCTATGCATTCCCATACAGTATTACTCATAACCCATGATGCTTACGAAACTTGTCCCCATTATACAAAACCCGAACTTGTTTGAGTAGGGGAAACTCTATTAAATAATCATTATGATTATTTTAGGATAAGAAAGGCTCTGTGAATAGAAAAGTGGCACTTTTGCTTGTGCTCCATTACAAGGATTCTACAAGATTTTCAACTCAATCAAAATTCAAATTGAGTCTCATCTTTTGTAGTTAGTGGGATTTTGGTAGATTTTATTTTATTTTATTTTTTAAATTCGTGGGCATCATCATCACCATTCATCATCAAGGCTTCCTAACCATCAATTTTTTGGCCATCTTTCTAAGCATAAAATATTATTTAAAAAAGAAAAAGGAAAAGAATTCTTCCTGTGTCCCTGTTGATGCAGCCTTGAGTTGGGATCAAATCCATGTCTTAGCTTGATGTGGTTGTTTGGAGTGAAACCAATCAATAAGACAGCACAAGTGGGATTTTTTCACAGTCACAGGTGACTTGTCAACATGTCTAATCCAAGGGATGCCATCTTGCTTTATCTTTTTCTTTAACAAAAAAATAATAAGATCGTAAATCAATTAATTCAGCTTTTGTTTCCATTAAACAAAATTGTGAAATTGAAAATCCGTTCAGTATACTTAGTTTGCCCACTTCTGTTCAACCAAATGGTTTCAGTGCAAATAATGGTTTACAGACTACCAACAAATTGAAAATTGAAAAATAACATCCATTAAGCCAATAACCAGTGTCTGAACCTGTGTCTGATGATTTGTGTAGCACAGGATCACTGCATTGAAAGGGGTTTTGATTATGTGTGTGTGTGTGTGTTTGTTTGTGTATAGCTGGTAGTGTACAGAGCCGGCAGTCTGTAATAGAGGGAACACAAGAAGGGGCAGGCCAGCCACAATCCTAACCATTTTATATAAAAATAAAAACAAAATCTCTGCCAACACTCTCCTCAAAAAACACAGACGCGTGAGTCACTGAAGAAGCGCTTTGGGTGAATCAAATTTTCACTGCCAACGTCAGGCGACCACCAAACTTTGAAACCAGTTTACACATTTCTTTTCTTCTTCCTGTGTCTCTTAAACTCTGCAACTCTGCTACACAACTGCAACTCTGCTACGCCGTGTCAGTATGTATCTGTCACCATGTTAAAATATATTTTCTTCTGTCCTACAAATTTTAAATAAATAAACCAGCTCCAAAGGATTTAAAAATTATATATCTCCTTGTTATCTTCCACTTGGTCAGAGATGTGATTACATCATCATTAGTAGCAGTTGTACATGGGAAACTTAGCCAACATTGTTCTTGCCAAAGTTAAAAAAGAGAAACCACCACATTCAGAATTTCATGTTGAACAAACAGTAAATACCAGAAAAATAGATTGCCCGCCACGATCTTTTATTGTTTCAATCTGTAAAGTCGGCGGTAGCGTTGATTTGCTAGGACCCAGCTTCTACTGCGTCCAAGCATCATATAACATCTAATTGTTTTAACTCGTCAGATCATGCATGCTAGTTAATCATCCATATACTTCAGCACGTAACGAATGCACTTAAGCAAGTAATGGAAAAATAAATTAATATAGCACAGAGACCACCTAATTAAACAAGGGTTAAAGATGACATTAATAGGCTAACATTGGTCAACATTATTTCTCTCTTTCTTGTTTTTTTTTTCTTTTTTTTTTAATTTCTTTCCTTCCTGTCACTAAAATATTCAAAGTAGAAAAGCGGAACTGTGTAAAAAGAGAATTTATCGGTTACTAATATGGCTCTTCAGATACATTACGTCAAGCCTTGAAGCAAACCAAATATTCATCAATACTGAAGAATGTGTGCCAGAATTTATTCCAACTTCATGTTGCAAGCAAATTTTTTTTCTTTTCTTTTTTCTTTTTTTTTAAAGTAGAGAGAACAATAATAAATGAATCGATCTCCCAAAAACATCAGCATAATGGCTAGTCTCTTTCAAAACTTTAATCAGCATAAGCACACGAACACATTCATACACCCATACATGCACCATATATTGTCAGATTCCACAAGTTCCAAAAAATTACTGAGAATGGTTCACATGGCATAAACTCAATTGCAACTCAACTAAATCTCTTCTA
>JAJIYU010018830.1:0-11037 GCA_030144865.1 Tinospora cordifolia
AAAGTCTAAATATTAATTTTCAACTAGTTTAAAGTTATTCTAAAATTCTAGAACTTTATACATTCTAATTAAAATATTTCTAACTCCTCCAAATTTCCTTAGTTTAAAATTACAATTTTAATAATTTACTTGCAAACTTTTTCGTAGAATTAAATTTCTAATAACTTAATGTTTATAATTTGAATAATTTATTAATATCATAATTAATTTAATTACGAACAAAATAATTAATTGGTCTAAGTTTAGTTTCAGGGCCTAAGATTTTATTATTTTTTTATAAAAGACTTTTAAACTCCTAAGATTTATTTTTCATACCTTTAACTAATTTAATTTATTAAATTGTAAACTTATCCTAATAGATTAATTAATTTAATTTTATTAATTCAATTAATCCTCATGTTCAATCATTGATAAATAATCTCATATTTAATTTATTTAATTTGAATCATTAAATAAATTTTTTAAATTATTTTTGTACTTGCTTTAATTAATTTTAATTTATATCTAATTGCTTTTTTTTCTAAGATCATCTAAAAATAAATTTTACATAATCTAAAATTTAAAATTTAAATTATATCTCACGTCGTCTTCTTCACGTCAACAACGCCCACGACAGAGCTCTCTTGCTGTTGTAGTCTTTCGCGCAAGAACACAGCTAATTTTTCTTCGTTTTTCTCTTCACGGCCAACAGCTACAATGCATGACCAGCAACTCACGGATCAACAACAACATGCACAGCTGCCATGGTTTTCTCTCCGATCACTCACCAGCTGCTACCAAGACGCACTAGCAATTGATTTTCTTTTTCATTCTCCATGGTTTCATGCCCTAGGACGCTCAACACAAACCAGCAAAGCCCTAGAGCGCACAATACGACTTGCAAATGGCCTCTTCGTTCTTCCTTTAAGTTCGCACATCACAACCAGCAGCAACGCCCCAAATCTTTTCTCTTTCACATGACCTAAACGCAGCAACAATGGTTGCTCTGCTTTTTGGTCATCCAAATGCGGCAGCCCTCTTTTTCATTCTTTCGTTCTTGTTGTTTACCCAAAAATCGGAACATCCAAATCAACACCCTAACTTCGTTCTTCTCATTTTCGTCTCCATCGTCATGGCCTAGAACATAGTAACAAAAGTTGCTCTGTTCTTTGCTCCTCTTCATCACGACTAGCCACACGCACATCATCTTCTTCTTCGTTTCGGTCTGCCCAAATCGCTACAGCAAGCTTCAGTTCATCGTCTTCATGCGGACATAGCAGGACCACCCACACCTAGCTTCGATTTCCTACTTCTTCACCTCAAATCGCACCACCCTAATCGCAATAGCGACTTCGTTCTTACCAAATCGCACCAATAACTTCACCAGTAATTTTTTTTCTTCATTCTTCCTGTTCGTGTGATGCAGCAGCAGCAACTGCTGCTCTTCGTCTCTATCGTCCGGCAGCAGCAGCTGCTTCTGATTTCCATTACTTCCTCTATTTTTGACACACGGCCTCCTCCTCTTTTCTTCATTCTTCTTTTGATTTCCATCCCAAGCAGTAGCAGCACCACTGTTGTCTTCATCTTTCTCCTTCGTCCGGCAGTGGTAACGACAACCAGCCATCCTCTCATCCACGCCCAGACCAATAATAGCAACTTCGGTCTTCTTCTTCTTGCCCGGATTTCAGCAGCAGCTGCACGCACCTCCCGGCCAGCAACCCAAATCGTCTTGTTGTTTGTCCCAAACCAGAGCATGCCATTTCTTCATCTCCCAAAACAGAAACGCGATAAAATTTGTGCTCCTCTGTTTCTTCCATTCGTCTTCACCAGTTGCAGCAATCAGAAAATTATGGTTGCTTTTTGTTCTCCTTCTTCCTTCATTTGTTCTTGTTCCCTCTTTATCAGTCCGAGCACTGCCAAACCAGAACTTTCTGGTTTGGCCGAGAGCTCCCCAAACTTTCTTCTCCTACTTTCTTTTTTTTTTTTTTTTTTTTTCTAATCATGTTAATGGGTATATATAAAACCTTATGATAAGTTTACAATTATATATATTTTTATCTCTTTGCTATGTATATATATATACCAATCATCTTAATGTATAAACTTTATTATAAATTTTATATGATTATACACATTTTAATCTTTTTGATTGTTTTGATTCATATCTACCTTATTATAAGTGTATCTGTGTCACCATATTATTATTTTTTCTCATTTCATTTCCAAAAAATTATATGTGTTAAATTAAATTATTCATTATCTTATACCAAATAAAACAATCATTTATCTTATTTTTACTCATGACGTAGCGTGCTCGTAAAATTTCGGGGTGTTTTACAATAAAACCAAAAAAAAAAAAAACCTTATCCATGGAGAAAGTTCACTCTTTAAGATTAACATATATTTTTTTTTCTTTTCTAAGAACATCAATGACACATCTCAGATGACCCATATTTTCATTGAAATCTCTACTATACACTAAAATATCATCAAAATATACCACAACAAACTTTCCAATAAAAGCACGCAAAACATGATTCATTAATCTCATAAATGTGCTTGGAGTATTAGCGATCACAAATGGCATCACTAACCATTCATAGAGACCATGCTTGGTTTTGAACGCAGTTTTCCACTCATCTCTTCCTTCATTCTAATTTGATGATATCCAGATTTCAAATCAATTTTGGTCAAAATAGTAGAACATGTAACTCATCTAACATATCATCTAAGCAAGGAATAGGATGGCGATATTTTACCGTAATATTATTCACAGCTCTACAATCAACGCACATTCTCCAAGATTCATTCTTCTTAGGAACAAGAAGTACGGGAATTGCACAAGGGCTCAAACTCTCTTGAATTTGTCCTTTGCTCATGAGATCTTCAACTTGCTTTTGAAGTTCCTTTGTCTGCTCTAGATTACTTCTATAGGCTGGACCATTAGAAACTTGTGTTGGGAACACATCTTCAAATTCCTACAATAAAGATATAACAACACTTGGAAGACAAGGGTTAAGGTTGTTTGTTATTAAGCAAACTTCTTTATACAAAACTACAAATAAAGGTTGTTTTGTAAAATAAGCAACCCTCTGTAACACCCCGCCTTCCAAGCCCTATCATCCATTACTTCTGACGGTCTAATCTTCTTTAATCAATAATCTTGGGCCGCTCGAGAAATGGCTTGTGTCACGTTCTTTTTCCTTCTAAGAGATTTCCTATGCATATAAGTCTATGTACAAAAATATTTTATGGCTTCATAAATAAAATCCTTTATTTAATTATTCTGAATTTCTGAGTACAAGATCTATTACAGTGGAAAATAAATTCAAAATTAAAATAAATAATTTAACTTGGGCTCATATGCCCTATAATGAAAAAAAAATAAAAAGAATTATTAATAAATAACCTTCCACGTAGGCTGATAAATTAATTTCCTAAAATGTGAAAAATGAGGGGATGAGCTAAAAAGCCCAGTAAATCATTACATCTATTTAATTTATTATTTCAATCAAATAACACAAGCATATCAAACACTTTTAGGGATTAAATTGATTTAAAAATATATTATTCTAATCGTAATTTAAACCAAACGGGGACAACCTCTGTGCTCTAAATCTAAAGAGAGAGATGAATTCTGAAACTCAAACCCATCTCTAGTGGGATCATTCCTAAAACTCGTTCCATTCTGGTGTCAGTCTTGACAGCCAGTTCCAATTCTACATGGAACATAGAAATCTGATATAGAAGATCATATAAGACACAACTATAGAGCATACTCTCTTGGTCATAAGCAGTATAATAATTGAATAACATAAATAAAAAGGACAAGAATAAATTTAAACTAATAAAGCAATGAAGCATTATTTAAATCAAAATAATAAATTAAAAGAAAGGAAAAAACTTCACCTCAAGATTGCTTCTTAAAATCTTTGTAGCATTTTGTTGCTACTACCTCACAAGTTATTTAGAATAGTTCAAGAAAAGAAAAGGGACTGGGGGTGCCAAGAAGGAGGCAAAGAAAGCAAGAAGAATTTTAACTCTTGCTTTGGGATGAATGAAATGAGGGAGAGAGGGGGTTTATATAGGGTCTCTGGGGGTTAATTTAGTCCTTTTTCAGCCTTCCTAAATTGAAAAACTTCTATTTTTGTTAGGTCTTGGTGGCTAAAGGTTTAGGATTAGATATTAGGGTTTTTTGTGTTTTCTTTTGAAATTTTTCAGATTTTTTGGGTTTTTTTTTTTTTTTGGATTTTCCCGCATTTTTTCTTATTTTCATTTTTTTTTGTTTATTTAAATGGGTGCACAGGCCCACCTCGCAGGCACGCATGGTGCATGGGCTTTGGCTCATGCACCAAAGTCCAATTTTTTTATATGTTTAATTTGTTTGATTTTGGCGCATGGGCTAAATCAACCCATGCGCCAAAACTTATATTTGTTGTTTTTTTATTATTATATATATAAGTTTATGTATATACATATATATTTCATTTTTTTACTACATTTTACTATTAATTAATCTTACCATGCTCTTAGTATTACTATATTAATACATATATTAATTATAATTAATTACTATATATCTAGATGTGCACACACACACACACACATATATATATATATATATATACTTTTACACCAATTAATTTAATAATTAATCGTATATCATTTCAAAATAATATATATATATATATATATATATCTGTGTGTGTGTGTGTGTACAAATTAATATGTACCAATTAAAAATGTTACACAGTTAGGTACTAATTAATATATATACATGTGTCATACCAATCAATCAATTAAATCACACATATATATACAAAAAATAGTCAGGGTATTACACCCTCACTTCACTCTCTTTTGCATAAAAGTTGACTCTTTTCTTTTTTTTTTCCATTTTTTGTGTTTCTTTACTTTCTTTCTCTTTGCTCTCTTTTTCATTTGCTCTCTTTTTCATTTGCTTTTTCCTCTATTTCTTTTTTATTTTCTTTTCATTCTCTTTTTTATCTCTCTCTTTCCATTCATTTTTTCTCTCGTTTTTTTCACTCTCATTTATTTTTTCTTGACTCTCATTTTTCAACTTCAATTGGTCTTCAAAGAGTTGCTAAGAAGTTAATGGTACAAGAGTAATTTTTTTATTATCTTTTACAAATGAGTACCTATTCCCAAATCCATCATATATGACCTTTCGATCAAATTTCTAAGGCCTCCCCAAAAGAATATGACCAGCATGCATAGGAACTACATCACATAGTACTCATCTATAATACCCTAAAACCTCTATACTCAATTAAATGAAATTTATCATTTATTCAGTGAAATTTGGGTGCAAAGTGAAATCGAGCTCATTTTGAGGCTAAATTTGGCAGGTTTCCGAAACCTTTATTTAGTGTCCCTTGGGGACCCAAAACAACTTGAAATGAAGTAAGGTGACATGAACCAACTAAGGGGACAACATATCAAAAAATTAGAATAACTGGTCAAGGTTAAGGTTTTCATTTGCCAAACGCCCTTCAGGGGAGTCCAAATTAAAAAAAATTGTCATTTAGGGTACTTCAGGGGATCGAAATGACCCGAAATAAAACGAAATAACATGAACTAACAAAATGAATGACATATCCAAAAATCAGAACAATTGGTCAAGGTTAAGGTTTTCATTTGCCAAACACCCTTCAAGGGGTCCAAATTAGAAAGAATCGTCATTTAGGGTACTTTGGGGGATCGAAATGACCTAAAACGAAACAAAATGACATGAACTAACAAAATGAATAATATATCCGAAAATCAAAATAATTGACAAAGATTTGGATTTTCATTTGCCTAATGACCTCAGTGAGTCTTAAATAAGAAAAGTTTTTGAGGGAAAATTACCTTGGGCCAAACCATACCTTAAAGTGTCATTAGGTTCATGTAATTAAAAATATATGTTATAAATCATAATTCCATGTAAATAAGGAGATATTAATTTTTATTTGATATTTGTGAACCCGTGAAGTCATGGCCACCCCTAACATGTGCAAGTCACATGGGTGGAACACCATGATCATAAGCACCTTACCCTAGCCTAAGCTCCATGGGACGTGTCCATTATTTGAAACCATGAAGGATGATCTCATGTGCCATGTAAATGATCAAGTATGCCCACACCTATAAAAACCGTGAAGAATGATTTCATGTGTCAAGATAAATGATCATGTATACTAAGGTCACGTATAAAATGTCTCATAATGTGACAAACCGAAGATAAAAGTTTAATGAGAGTGGTTGATTTAAAGAAATGTAGAAAGATTCCTTTACCTAGAAAAAAAAATCAGAAAATAGAAACTTGCCTCATGCTCACATGAAATAAAAAACATTCCAAAGCTTTATTTTTGTGTGCTCATATTAGAAACTTATTTGATTTTATGAATCACAACATATTATAATGTTTTCCTACTAATAGAGGACGACCAAGAAAGATTAGAATGTATTCTAAACCTTTAATTATGTTCACACACATAAAAGAAACAAATAAGGTTCAAAGATTTTGTTCACACTTAGATTGGAAACCTTAGTGGTCCCATTTGCCAACCATGAACACACTTGCATTTTTCACCCAAACCATCCTCTTATGAGTTTGGAAACATGCCCAAATGTGGTGAGTTGCCCTAGCTTCGCTAGATGCCCCTTTTGTGCTCATGAAGACATATAAACATCCCCTCTTGCGCACATTCATATCATCCTAAAGCAAAGAGTTGACACTTCTCTCTTTGCTTGTTCTTGCCTTCTTCTTGGCACCTCTTCTCACTCTCTTCTCTTTCTTGTGTGAGAAGTTCTTATTTTAGTGTTTTAGAGAGTTGTTGAACTATTTATGTTGATGATTAGAAGTTCTAAAAGTGGTGGATAAGGGGAACCTCTGCCGGATTCTACAAAGAAACTCGAATTAAGGTGGATGGATTTCTAGAACTCCTTCTTTACTACTTCAGGTCTTTAGTATATTCATGTTTGTTATTTTTCAACATGTTTATATTTCAGTTTGAAGCATGTTTGATCAAGTTTTATTTTCAATTTAACATGTTTTCATATTTTAATTCATACAAGATGAATTGTCATTCCATCCCAGAATAGCATGTGGACAAGTGATCCTTATTTCCAATGGAATGTGACAAGATGAATTGTCATTCCATCCCAGAATAGGAGTATTTTAATGAAGAACATCAAAGGATTAAAAACCCTTTTTGGTCAAATATACAACACTAACAAGATATTTTTTTGAAACGCTTAATGCTTGTAAGTGATTGAAATTGGATGTACTTTTAATTTGAATTAGTAAATTAGTAGTTTGATGAATGATCCACTAGGCTATGTGTTCACCCCTTTGTTCTATTTTTCAAGAATTTGACATGTATGAGCAAGCTTGCTAAGGGATTTGAAACTCTATTTTTAGAAAGTTTCTATGTAAGGGCATATTGTCCAAATTTTGAATAAAGACTTCCATTGAATTTTATTTTTAAATTTTAGAGTTATGTACTCCTCTTTTCATTATTTGAATTTCAAGCATGCAACCCTTTATTTTATTCAATAAATAAAGATTGAAGTTTTTCTTTTATCTCTCTTGTAATAATCTTATTAAATTAGAATTAAATTATTTGGGTTGTGTACTCATTGAGAAATAATAAGACTTGAGATAATAGAAAGTGATGCAAGTTGTGTACTTGTAAATGTAATATTGGACTCAATCCGCCTTGTGGTTGAGCCTGAACCTGTTTCTTGGGGGTTGGGGTGTTACATCATCATGATATTTTTCAATTGAAAAAGAAACCAAAACTTGCTTGTTAACTCGCACTTCCCCACAATCATTCAACCACTGCAACTTGTATGGTCTAGGGTGTTTAAGAAGAGGCAAGTTTAATTTATCCACTAATGTAGTGCTTGCATCACTTGTGTAACTCCCACCATCAATAATCATACTACATACCTTATTGTTTATGTGGCAGCGAGTATGAAATATGTTCTCTTGTTGTTGCTGCAAGTCATCTACTTTGATCCGAGAATTCAAGACACACCTCGTTACAAGAGATTTGCCTTCTGCTAGATATTGGATGTCATCGTCACTTGCATTCTCAAATGAAAGCAGTGAATCTTCACTCTCACTTTCTGTCGCCATTTCACGATCATCATGCAGGATTATTACCCTTTTGTTTGGACATTATGAAGCGATATGTCCACTTTTCAAACATTTAAAACATTTAATATCTCTATTTCTATAGGGTTGGAAAGTAGATTTACCTTTGTCTTTCACAGAAACTTCGATGATGCCTTTGGGTATCTCCTTGGGAACAGTTTTATCATCCTTCTTCCAATTTGACCTCCAATAAGAACTAGAAGCTGAAGTAGACTTTGAAGCCCGCTTATTTTTCAATCTCCTTTCTACCTTTATCGCCATGTGCACCATTCTTCGAGCTCAACATAATGGAGAAGATCTACAATCAACTATCTCCTGGTTCAACCTTTTAGAAATCAAGCCATTGTTGCTTCCCGATCTTCCTCCACATTAGCCTTTATCATAGCCACCTCCGTATCTTTATGATATTCCTCCACATTCTTTGACCCTTGTGTAAGGCTTTGTAGTCTTTGATAAAGCTCCCTGTAATAATGACTAGGAATAAACATTTTCTTCATTAAAGCTTTCATTTCTCTCCATGTTTCGATAGGTTGCTCTTAATTTCTCTTTCTATTGGTGACTTACTAATCCCACTAGATGATTGCATAATCTGTAAACTCAATTACTGCCAATTTTACCTTTTTTGCTTCTGAGTAATTATGACAATAAAAAATCGACTCACTTTTTTTCTCCTACTCCAGATAAACTTTTCGGTCAATTTTACCTTGAAAAGGCAGAATCTTCATCTTAATGTTACCAAAATTCCTATCTATCCCATCCCTAATTCTAGGGCAATTTTGTTGAAAACCCCTCCCATGCGTAACTCCTCTATGCTTATTTTTACATAGTTCAACCTCAGATTCATGATCATCTTCATCCCCACTAATAGCTTCATCTTCATCAACATCTCCATCCACATGTATAGGATCACGCCTTGCATGCCCTCTTGGATTATGATCTCTTTGAGGTCGTCCCTGTAAAGTTTGAAGCTCTGCAGCTTGCCTATCTATTTTGTCTCTAAAATCACCTAACACCACATTTAAGCATTCGAAATTGTTGTTGCATGGCAGATATCATAGACACAAAATCTTGTGGTTCTTTCTTGTTAGATGATGATTCATTTGTTTTTGACATTTTCATTAAATGGCCTACAAGAAAATGTTAGTAAAAAGAAACCTCTCATACTAATGTTCACTTTTTTCTTTCTTTTGGAAAATTGATCACACTCTTTCCTCTCGTAGCTTTCTCCTATAGCTCTTTATGGAACTAATTAAACTCAACCAAGAATTAACTCAATCTTATAGAGTGTATGTTAACAGTCAAAATATGAAAAAGAAGGAATGAAATGATTTTCAGAAAAATGGTTCAAAAGAAATAACAACAATTAGATATAAGATCGAATAACTGATAACAAGTCAAGATTATAGCTTTTGATATGAACACAAACACTTTCACAGTAATAACTTATCTTGCATAAAAAAAATTAGCAAATAATCTTTTTTTTTCCTTTTTTTGACAGAATTCACAACTTTTTTTTTGTTTTGTAGAACCACAACTTTTTTTTCCAGAACCACAACCTTTTTTGTTGAAACACCTTTTTTTCCAATATTCGAGAGTAATGAAAAGAAAAGAGAATTGAACAAGAAGAAATCAAGGAACAAAAAGATGAAAGAGGATGACGAATAAAAGAAAACTGATGAACAAAAATGAAGCAACAGAAATATGAAATGAAATTTACGAAACAAAAAGATATAACCTGATCTTAGAACTGAAGCTCTGATACCAACTAATGCGGACCCACTAAGAATTAGATTCTAAGAACTCCCATTCAAGGTAGTATGCTTACCCCAAGAAAGCTAAAATCAGATTTAATGATCCACTTGAACCCTTGAATAACAAAGAAACAAGAACCTAAAGTGTTAAACGCCACAAGGTTGATCAATCCTTGATAAGTCTAGAAAAGTTCCATGAAGAATATAAGAGAAAGTCTCTCTCAAATTTGAAATGTTCAGATTAAATACTCACTTTACTGATTTGATACCTTCCTCAAAGAGGAGCAAGCCAATTTATACAAATCCTAGGTGTAGCTCCAGGGAATACAAAAAGTCATAAAAATAAATAGCTATTAACTTACACATGAGAATTGAAGACTCTGCACTAACTGACACTTAATACATATCACAACTCCACTAGTTACTCCTATGAACAATGCATTAACTCCAAACACAAACACACTATTGCATAGCTATTACACCTTGAAAACTGAAATGTTTGACATAAAAGATCAATAACACATAGGAAATTAACCAATTTCGTGCAACGTCTAATAATAACCAATAATCCAACTTTGTCATCTCAAATTAATGAGATTATGATTTGAATTATTCTATCCACACATGCATTTCTACTAGAGCTCTTTTTATTTCTTATAGTTTTGACTATCCTGCAGTTGGATAACACTCATAGCTCCTTTTGATTTATCTAAGCCCATATTAAAGTTAGCAAAACCAGTAACACCTTATTTGGCTCAAATATCTTGAACCAGCCCAAGTAGTGTTTCTTTAAGTCTTTTGGCACAGGCCCTTGGAATATGCAAAACATCATCATTACCAGTAATTAATTTATTCGTGTCATCTTTATTAACTTCATAATCTGCATCATAACCCTAATCAGAGTCTTAATAAAATGAAAACAAACATTAAATTGGGATTTAAGATACTTTAATAAATCTATTTCCCTGAAGACGATATTCAGTCTCACCGGTTATTACTAGTGCGAACCTGTATACTTGCAAGGTTAGCAACAATTACTCTGATACCAAAGGTGGTATTAGAACCTAGGTTGTAGGTGCCTTGGGTAGATCTAAATAGAGTTGACTCATCATGTAAAATCTTTAGTACGAATTAATTTAGAAT
>JAJIYU010018831.1:0-11035 GCA_030144865.1 Tinospora cordifolia
GGCCATTGTACATTTTAATTTTTCACATCATAGTCAATTTAATAGAAAGATAAGAGGCTGAGACTGAAAAAGAAAGAAACCGAACCACGTGGCCTCCGGCTCTCGGCGAACTAACGAACGAACAGACGGGCGCTCGCCGTCTCCGCACGCGGCTCGAGCAACGGACCGTTGCAACGGACACAGAGACGGTCGACCGGGAGCCGGGGTGTCACATGGGGAGTCCAAAATTTGGGATCTTGAGGCCATGAAATTTTGATTTGGATTGGATATAAGCATCATTCAACAGAGGGAAGAAGGAAAGTAAGCTGGTTTTGATCTTTTCCTCTTTGGTTCGTGATTGAGTTGGAACCTCTCCTCTGTTGGTTCGGCTAGCCCGTGGAAAACAGAAAAGAAAAACAGAACGGAGAAGAGATCAAAGGGAGGAGTGAGATCAAGTGACATTGGAGCTTGAAGTTTGGAATTTCTGTTTTGGGATTTTGATTAGTGTAATAAAGAAGAAGAGGAAGCCTGAATTTCTGGTTTAGATCGTTAATGGGGCATGATTGAAGAAGAAGAACAACCAGATTTCTAGTTTTAAGGGATGTGAAAACAGGGAAGAGAGGACTCAAATTCTGGTCGTGGATCCCTTCTTTAGCTCGTGGTTGGATTAGAACACAAGGAGTGGAGCACCAGCTGATACCGGTTGAATTACAGATTTCCAGCAAAAGTTGAAGTAAAGCCAACAAATCGTGCTTCAAAATTTTGGTTTGGCCGGTTGATTGGAAAAGAGAGGTAAGAAAGTTATTCAAAATTTTGATTAATGTTGTTGCAATACGTGGAATCAATAACTAAAGGATTTAGTGTGGTCTATCAATTTGATGTGGATTAGGAAGTAGTGTGGTATAATAACTTGATATGAGTTAATTAGAACAACAACTTGGTGATAAACCTACTTAGTGTGTAACAGAGAAATATTAAGGTTTGAGGAACAAAATTAATGGTTGTCTACTTAGTTATTTAAGTAGTAAATTATTTAATTTTAGAAAATCAAATGAATGAAAATTATTTGAATCAACACTATAAACTGATCTTAGCAAAAAACTCTACTATTAGGAAAAGATTAGAAATCTCAACTATGAACAAGACTAAAGACTTGACAAATAGAAGTTTTATTTTGTTTGTAATTAAATTAATTATGATATCAATGAATTATTCAATTGCAAAAATTAAGTTATTAGAAATTTAATTCTATGAAAAAGTTTGCAAGTCAATTATTAAAATTGTAATTTTAAACTAAGAAAATTTAGAAGACTTAGAAGTATTTTAATTAGAATATATAAAATTCTAAACTTTCGGCATAATTCTAAATTAGTTGAAACTGATATCAAGACTACATAAGTATTTTAGAAACTATTTAAGTTTAAAAAATATTTTGAATAAGATTAAATATGAATTATGAACTTAGTGAATTTTATTAATTGTTGAATCACAGATTTTACAATTTAGAGTATCAAGTATTTTGACGAAAGGCAAGCGAGCCCTGAGGATCGGCGAAATTAGGTAGACGTGACTTCCTTGCTCATATGTATTAAATAGATTTAAAATTCAAAGCATATGATTTGATAGTTCTAGGTCATTAGGATTTTGTTAGGGACTTGATTGATATTGTTTGGCTTATGTAAATGACGTGTGATGTATGACGAATTTCTAAATCCATGCGAAATTAGTTTATAGCATGAACTTGCATTTAGATTTACTCAAATATGGAATGCACGACTAGGAACATGTGCATCTAGATCTTATTGTTCACTCATGCATCTTATCACATTAACTTGCATGAATAGTTTGAATTATTTTCCTAGTGAATTGTGTGATACCTGATGTGATTGAGACTGTTTGTAAAACTAAAATAAGACGATAGTTTATTAAGAATCCGCGTACTGGTACGATTGACGAGCCTGAAGCGGATCGAGGTGGCATCTCCTATATGTCACTGCTTGAGATTGTTGAGCTATAAGGCGGATCGTAGGTATTTCCACCCAAAGCTGACTGTGACAGCTTGAAGTCTTTGGGAGATAGTACGATGCCATGGTAAGTACACTCTCTTAGGCTGTGATGTGAGTGTCGATTGATTTTAGATGGTTATTGGAACCCTCTGAGATTTGATTGGATCACAAGGAATACCGAGAGGCATCTGAACCCTCTTCCGGTCTTAGATTACAACTAAAACAAATGAATGTTCGAACGCCTAATGTGTGGAAGTGTTTGTAATGTTTTGTATTGGGTCCGTATAATGCATGTGATGTGTAGGATAGATCCACTGAGCTTTCGAGCTCACTCCCATTTTATTTTTCAGGTACATCTGGACATAGAGCAAAATAAATTACGTTAGAAGACTCGTACTTTGATTGTATACCTCATGGGGAGGTCGTCTGGGATAGGTGACTTGGAGGTCAAGTTTTATATATTTTATTGGATTGTTTAATGTATTTACATTGGTTTTAACTTTGGTTGTTTTATCTTTAAATGGCTTTACTTGTTTAACGATTTTGGTTTGAATGAACAGTTTAAGGTATTTTCGGCTGCATTATTTATAAATTATCTTGAGAAATCCGGTAAATGTATTGAGAAATTATTTTGATTCTTTTGTTTTGTATGAGAAATTATCCAGAGATTGACTTAAGAACAAGTTGTTATGAACTTGATTTTGAAGAAAAGAATTTTTGACAGAATGAAATTTTTAAGTAGCACCTTGATTTTCATTGGGTGACGATCCACACGTGAGGTAACCTGTAAACGGAGGTCCAGTTGAAAATTGGGGTGTTACAGGAACCGAGTGAGAGTGGCCATATCATGAGGGGAATTTGACTGTTATTGGGAGTTAGTGAGTTTTAAGATTTAGAATTTGAACTTAGGTGATTAGAGAATAACTTGGAGGTAGCTATATTAATGTGTAGTTATCTTTTGTTATAATCACTAAAAGTTGTGGTCTACTTAATTTGGGAAAATAATGGAAATTGAATGTTTTATGCAGACCACGATGCCTCCTCGGCGTGGGAGATCACGTAGGATCCTGGAGCTGGTGCCACCACCACCACTTCTGATTCAGCCTGAGCAGGATCCCATCCGGGGGCTTGAGGCTATGATCAGGGTGTCTACTGAGGCTACTCAGGCCCATACAGCCTTATTAAGAGAGAGACTGGATGAGGCTGAGAGACAGAAGGTTGAGCCAGTAGCACCCCCTATACCAATTGTACCTGAGAGAGTTGTAGACCACACAGAGATAGCTCCAGTGAGATAGGGAGATGAGGCTACTCATGATCGCCTTCTGAAGAGGTTTCTCAATTTGAAACCCAAGGAGTTTCATGAGGGTTTGAGTTTAGACGAAGCGGAGAACTGGCTGCGCAACATTGAGAAGAACGCTGAGATGTTGAAGTTGTCGGAGGAGAACTAGGTGCTCTTTGCTACACATATGCTTGAGGATGAGGCCACAATTTGGTGGAAGGCCACTTGGACTACAGAGGGTCAGATTACTACATGGGCACGTTTTCGAAAATTATTCTTGACCGCTTATGTTCTTGAGACAGCGAGGGAACACAAGAAGGTGGAGTTTCTGACCCTACGACAGGAGGACATGTCAGTAAGGGAGTATACCCATAGATTTCTCCGACTAGAGGCATATGAACCCTAGTTAGTGGGTAATTCGAGGGAGAGAGCAGGATTCTTTCGTCGAGGGCTGAGGGCCAATATTAGGCAGGCGACATCGACAGCTACTAAGGCTACTCTTGAGACCATTTAGAGGCAGGCCCTACAGTTCGAGATTAATGGGAGAGATGAGCGCCCAATGGTCTAGATAGTACAGGGTGCCACAATACAGCCGCAGCAGCAGTTACAACCTCGATCATTGATTCTAGGAGGTTATCGAGGTGGAACTCGAGCAGTTAGATACCCGAAGAAGAGGAAGTACTTGGGAGGACAATCCAGAGGGGAGCAGAATCAGCCATCTTCCTTAATCTCGATTGCTGCCACCCCAATTCAGACATATCAGCCGGTGGGACAACCACTAACTTAGTATGAGGCTCAAGGTAGAGGTCAATGAAGGGGCCGAGATTCAGGACATAGAGGTTATGGGCCAACCTAGACATACTAGGCTATGCAGGGACATCGGTTTATATGTTATCAATGTGGTCAGCCAGGCCACAAACGATATGAGTGCCTTATGCTTGTTCCAGCTTCCAGTGTACCCACCACTACTGTTATTCGAGGGAGAGCACAGGCCATCACACAGCCTGATCCAAAGGCTACCACGACTCTAGTAGAAGGTACCATTTCTATTTTAGATTCTACCTTATATGTGTTGATTGATGATGGGTCTATCTTATCATTCATCTCTGGACATGCCATAGACAGATTGGGATTTAAACCCCTTAGGTCACCCACCTGGCTCATGTTGAGTACAATAGCCAGGGAACACATTTACCCTAACCTGATTTGTGAGGGTTGCGTGTTGAGGTTGGGTTACTTAGAGACCATTGTTGACCTTCGGGTGTTAGAGTTCCTAGAATTTGATGCTATACTAAGAATGGACTGTCTAGCCGCGTACCATGCGCACGTCGACTGCTTTGCCAAGAGGGTCGTATTTCAGATGCCACGACAACCTGTTATTATTTTTTAGGGTAGTGCCTCTAATAGATCGAGAACCCGAGGTAGAATGACGGCTCAGTATGAGATTGATACTCTAGCTGGTCTAACCACCATAGATGAGGGACCTTCACGGGTGAGTATTGATGAGATTCCTATTGTTAGAGATTTTCCTGATGTGTTTCCTGAGGATTTACTCGGCTTGCCTCCTAAGCGGGAAATCGATTTCATTATTGAGGTTATTTTAGGGACACAACCCCTTTTGATCCCTCCTTATCGAATGGCGCCTACTCGGCTTGCCTCCTAAGGGTTTTATTACCCCTAGTGTGTCACCTTGGGGTGTTCCAATGCTGTTTGTGAAAAGAAAGATGGAAGCCTCCGTTTGTGTATCGACTATCGCCAGTTGAACAAAGTAATAGTGAAGAATAAGTACCCTCTTCCCTGCATTGACGATTCGTTTGACCAGCTCAGAGGTGCCACTATATTCTCAAAAATAGATCTAAGATCCGGGTACCATCAGCTGAGGGTTAAGGAGGAAGATGTACCAAAGATGGCCTTTCAGACTCATTATGGGTACTATGAGTTCCTAGTCATGCTATTTGGCGTGACAAATGCTCCTGCGATGTTCATGGACTTGATGCAGAGAGTGTTTCGTCTTTATCTCGACTCTTTTGTCATTATCTTTCTTGATGACATTCTCATTTACTTGAAGACTAGGGAGGAACACGCCAAGTATTTGAGGATCGCACTACAAACTCTTTGAGATCATCGTCTATATGCTAAGAATAGCAAGTGCGAGTTCTGATTGATAGAGGTCCGATTTTTAGGCCATGTGGTAGGAGCAGATGGTATTTTTGTTCATCCGACGAAGGTCGAAACTATTATTAGTTGGCCGAGACCTACTACAGTGACGGAGATCCGTAGCTTTCTGGGTTTGGCAGGTTATTATCATAGATTTGTGCAGAATTTTTCAAGGATTGCTGCACGTTTAACGAAACTTACCCAGAAGGACGTGCCATTCATATGGACAGATAAGTGTGAGGAGGCATTTCTTGAGCTGAAACGTCATTTGACATTTGCGCTAATACATGTGTTACCTGAACCCGGCCGTGAGTTGGTGATCTATACAGATGCATGTGGGACAAGCCTTGGGTGTGTGTTGGAGGGAAACCGAGTGATTTCTTATGCCTCACGACAGTTGAAGGTATATGAAAGAAATTACCCCATCCATGATTTAGAGCTAGCAGTAGTGGTGTTTGCGCTCAAGATTTGGCGACACTATCTATATGGTGAACGTTTTACACTTTATTCAGATCACAAGAGCCTCAAGTACTTGTTTTCTCAGAGAGATTTGAATATGAGGCAGAAGAGATGGATGGAACTTCTTAAGGAGTACGACTTTACCATTGAGTACCATCTCAGGAAAGCCAATGTAGTGGCTGACGCATTGAGTAGAGTACGGATCGAAACAACTTGTGTGGCTAAACATATGTCTAAGGAGTGGAGGATGATTGATTATGTGACAGTGATGAGTATCCACGAGACTTCGACCGAGACCAGAGTCAGTGCACAAATTAGAGCCCAGTCGGTGCTGCTTACTAAGATCATGGAGGTACAGCTTCATGACGTTGATTATGTGATATACCGGGAGTGGGCAGATGCCACTTCTTGTGTGGAGTGGTCGATTGACAGTGATGGTGCATTGAGGTTTAGGGGACGATTGTGGGTACCAGATGACCTTCACCTGAGACAGGGAGTATTAGCAGAGCTGCACCGCTCGAGGTATACCGTTCATCCAGACACCAATAAGATGTATCATGATGCTCGACGTACTTATTGGTGGCTAGGGATGAAGCGAGATATTACAGCCTTTGTGCAGAGATGTGACACGTGCTAGTAAATTAAGGCTGAGCATCAGAGACCCGGTGGTTTACTACAACCCTTGGCTATTCTTGAGTGAAAATTGGAGCACATTACTATGAATTTTGTGATGGGATTACCTCGGACTCAGTAGATACACGATACTATTTGGGTTATTGTTGACAGACTGACTAAGTCTGCTCATTTTCTCCTGATTCATACTAGAGATTCGGTTGAGAGGCTGAGTTGATTATATATCTGAGAGATTGTGAGATTACATTGGGTCCTAGTGTCCATTGTGTCTAACAGAGATGCTCGGTCTATGTCCCATTTTTGGCAGAGCTTGTAGAAACAGTTAGAGACTAGAGTAAACTTGAGCACAGCTTTCCATCCACAAACTGATGGTCAGTCAGAGAAAATGATCCATACTCTAGAGGATATGCACCATGCATGCGCCTTAATTTTGGTGGTAGATGGGAGGATCATTTAGCATTATGCGAGTTTGCATACAATAACAGCTACCAGGCGAATATCAACATGGCACCATTCGAGGCATTATATGGTCAACCTTGCCGATTGCTAGCTTGTTGGGCCGAGGTTGGTAAAATAGCAATTTTGGGCCCTACTTTTGTACAAGAGCAGATTGAGAAAATCTAACAAATTCGTCAGAACATGAAGGTAGCTCAGGATCGATAGAAGAGTTATGCGGATAACCAGAAAAGATCCTTGAGTTTGTCGTTGGTGATCATGAACTACTTCGAATTTCTCCTCGGAAGGGGTAGACTCATTTTGGTGTTTCAGGAAAACTCACTCCGGGATACGTTGGACCTTTTGAGATCCTCGAGAGGATAGGTCTTGTGGCTTACCGGTTAGCATTGCCGCCTCAGCTAGCGAGAGTACATAATGTATTTCATGTTTCGATGTTGAGAAAGTACTATCCCGATCCCTAGCACGTGATTGATTGGAGACATGTTGAGTTGCGAGAGGATTGTTCATATGATGAGGCTCCGGTAGCTATCATTGATCAGGCTATAAAGAAACTGTGCAACAAGGAGATATCGATGGTACGTGTACATTGGCAGTTTCATGGTACCGAGTAGAACACATGGGAGTGAGAAGACTACATGGCGAGTTATTTTCCTGAGATTATGAGAGTCACTTCTTGATCTTTTATTATTGAAGTAAATTTCGAGGACGAAATTTGTTTTAAGGAGGGGAGACTGTAACGACCTGTATTTTCAAGAAATTGAGTCAATGAGCTCAACATGTATTTTGATGTATTAATTAATGGATTATAAATAAAAATACATGATTTTACGAGTATTGTATAATTTAATATATAAATTAAATGGTAATATGTGATTTTTGAAAATAAAATTAATTAATGTGGGTATTAAAATGAAAATGATGAATCCAATTATTTAATTCAAGTATATATATGTATACACATAGTTATGTATGAATATATATAGAGAGGGGTATATTTAAATTAAATAGAAAAGTATATATATGATCATGATACAATACATATATATATATATGTTGATTATTATTATTATTATTATTATTATTATATGTATGCTTGGTTGGAAATGAAAAATGATAATAATAATAATAATAATAATAATAATAATAATAATAATAATAATAATAATAATAATAATAATAATTAATCAAGTAGATTGAATAAGAGTGATTTGTTGGAAGAAAATAAAATAAAATAAAAATCATTCTTATTTATTGGATGAGAATGATGAGGTGTAAAGATAATGAAAAGAATAATATATATATATATATATATTAAAGAAGATAATGGCCATGATGATGAGTCACAAGATAAAGATGCACTTGATGACTAATTAGATAAGATGAATTAAAACTTATCTTGAACATTAATGTAGCATGGGACCCACCCCAATCCTTTCCTATATAAAGTCATTCTCTCATTTCATTTTCTTCATTCACTATCTCATTTGCTCTCATAGTCCATCCGAGAATCAAAGAAAGAAAAGGAGAGAAAGAAGAGAGAAAAAAAGAGAGAAAAAGGAAAAAGAAACGAAAGAGAAAAGAAAGAAAAAAAAAGGGAGAAAAAGAAAAGGAAAAAGAAACAAAGAAAGAAAAGATGAGTTGCCCACTTTGAAGATCCGACATTTCGGGTAAATTATTTTTAACTCTTTTTTAATTTTGAACTATTATAGAAATTGTAAATTTCAGTTTTATAGTATAGTTTTAATAAATGCATTAATTTATTGTGCGACCCAAAATTAGAACATATTGTTTTTAGAAATGAAACTATACAATATATATCATTGTGTTTAGATTTACGAGTAGAATACAAATATGTATATTATTTATACCCCCGTCGACCATAGAAAATTATATGGTAGTTAAAAGTTGACATATAGGGGGTATACCCATTAATACTAGAATTTTAGTTGGTGGGTACTGAAATGTCTAGAATGAAACTCTAAACTCAATGACACTAAAATTATGATTTTTGAAGGTTAATGGATCTATTAAATTTGCGTTTATGTAATTTGAGGATCAATTCATCAATATAGAAACAAAATATATATAAGGTAAAAATAATGATAAATAATAGAAAAAATGTTATATAATATTGTAAAACATTATGAAATACTTATTAGGAAAATATATAACATTGAAAATAATATTTATGTATTGAACTGCCAAATTTATAAAAGTAGCTAGTTGTTGTGTACACAAGGTGGGACACATGTCGACAATACATATTTGTAGTATTTTGAGTTAATATTAAAGGCGTAATTGACCTTGTTAATCACATTGACCTTGTCGATTTGACAGGTCAGCGAGGGTTATATTTAGATAGAATTGACTATAGTTGACCAAGTCAATCCTTTGATTGGCCAAAGACTATAAAGTTAGAATTTGAGCCAATTTTTATGTAGATATTAAGAAACTAAGTTGATCGCGTAGGATCAAACATCAACGGGACGCGACCGTTCACTAGAGGAGCACCAGGAGCTGAGCATCCTTATTAGTAGTGTTTTCTAATTTATCACTTAACTTGTTATTCTATCATAAATAAAATGTTCTTACATATTGAAATACATTTGCAATATTTAAATGTGATTTAAATGAAAAATGTGCATTGAATATTGAGGTCCGGATGTAGGTTAGGGTATTGAATGTGGTAGAACATTGAGGAAGAGTGGTTGTCGCATCCGGGGGTGCGGTCAAGCTAGGTCTATCAATTGAGGCTCCCCTAGATTATTTAGTGACCACCTAACACAAAGTGCCCTGAAGGGGGTTCTGTGGGCCCAGATTGGGGTCGTCACCTATACGCCTAACCGTCGGGTTTCTCCCGCTCGAGTGGATTTATGTGTTTTTAGCATTAAAAGTGTTTTGAAAATGGAAGATGCACAACTACATTGTGGATTTAGCATTCATTAACTGTTGCATTCATTCGCATTATTATTATTGTGCATTCAGACATGACATTGCTTTTCTAGAATACTTGTTCTAAGTTATAGATTAGGTTACATTACTCACTGAGCCGCTGTAGACATTTGGCTCACTACTCTAACATTTCAGGTTCTTCTTCTGCAGATAAGGGGAAGAAGATGGTCATTGCGTGAAGCGCACCTTGTTTATTTTGGTAGTTTTCCTCACATGGTACTATTTTGAGAATTAGTATAATGTATAGGAAGTGAGAAAAATATTGTAGATATTTTGACTTAGACATTTCGCTACTACTACTACATTTAGGACAGTGTATATATAATTAACTTTTGTATAAAAAAATTTTACTATACTTATTTGTTTTAGTTGTTTCCGTATTTATTATGATTACTCTGATAGTGTTATATATGGTGTTGTGAAGATGCTTAACAGTGTTTTGGGTAAACTTAGTTTGGAAATGGGTTTGTCAAAACACTGTGTCGGTCAGTTCGTCCTTCTCCTTAGGGAAGGTGTGACACCCCAGCTTTCGGTATCGGTCTTTATCTTTGTTGCGATGATCTGTCACGGGAGTTGCGCGGAGACGGCGCGCACCTATTCGTTCGTTCGGCGGGAAACGCCAGGTCATTTGGTTGTTCGTCAAGAGCCAGAGGCCACGTGGTTTGTTTCTCTTTCTCATTCAATATCATGTTTCAAACCTTTCTTTTTAGCGAGTTAAAAATCAAAACTAAAATGTGCAACGACCATCAAAATACTTGTTCCTTTCAGTAGATGTAAAATTCATTAAAAATGCATGCAGCGGAATTCAATTCGTTCATAAATCCATAGTGAATTCATATTTGACCAAGTGAAAACATTTCGAATTTTTTCAAAGTATAGTGTGAAGTTAAAACATGGCCCAATGGCCTAAGTTTCAAAATATTTAATTTACAGGTGAAACAGTTCAGAGATAAAAAAGGACACACGTCCAGTTCAATTTAAACACTAAAATTGTGATCACCCAAGGTCTTATAATGTATACACGTCAACATGAATTTTAAAAATTCAAAATAAATATAAAAATGAGTGGAAACTTGTTTTTAATTATCATTATATGATATTTAATCAAGATAAA
>JAJIYU010018832.1:0-11057 GCA_030144865.1 Tinospora cordifolia
TTACTAATATTTTTCCCTTTCTAATTTATCTAATATTATATTTATTAGATATTTTCCCATTTCTTTAATATTTTTAATGCTAATAATTAAATAATTTGTATTTTCTATTTTTATGTATTTTTATTTATTTCCTATTTCATTTTCAGATAATAAATTATGTAATTATTAATTAATACTTATATAATGTTTGATTTATTTTTAAAAAACACATGTACACTACATTTTTATTTAATTGCAGATATTCCTATAATATGTAATCTTAACATTTATGGTGCAAACACATACCTTATTCATACACATATTAGCCAATATGTGTGTACACTTTATTTTTTTATTTATTTTTTAAGCAAATCCTTAAATTTCATAATTAATTCCACTAAATTGAAATTTTCATTTAATTATCCTAATTTTTATTATATCTCAAATGCAAATTATTTTTCTTGTGCGACCCACCATTTGCACCCAAAATTTCTTAAAATCTTTGAAATTAATTTATTCAACTTATTTTAAATTTTTTGACAAAATTCTGGGGTATTACATTAATTTTGTATAAAAGTTTTCTATGAGAAAGTTACAGTGTTGAAGGAGGGAGTGTTCTAATATAGGGCAAAATATTTACTTGAGTACAAAGGTAGGTTGTTGGTTTGATGGAACTAAAACCCTCTCTTCTAATCGATTTAGTCATGTCTTCCTCATTAAGAGGAATCCAATTCTATCCCTAGCTTCCAAATTACTAGCTTTTATTGGTCAGGACAACCTTCTTATAACGAACCAAGCCCCCTAATGAATGAAATATACCTTTCTCTATTGTATAAGTGTCATCTCTCATTAGTAAACCTAGCCCTGGTGAACCTTTCAATCGAGTATTGAGACCCCAGGTCTAAGAAAATGACATAGGTAGAGACTTGGGTGTTATTAGGGGTGGTATAGTGGATCATGAATAAAAACTTTTAGGACATAGGTTAAAGACTGAAAATGTGTGAAAAGAAAACATTTGTTTGGTTAGCACATGAGATCGAGAGGATCCTGTATCTATGGTTTTTGCATGGTATGGGACACGTAAGAATTTGGGGGTATGAAGGAATCCTGGACTCAGAGATTGCCAAGCCATGTTTGCTAAATGATCGGTGACTTTGGAAGAGCTTGTTTCCCTATGCTTAGTTACTATAACACAATTAAGTATAGAAGGGCTTGGGAGACCTTAGTCGTCAAGACAATTGTAAAATTGTTTGGCTGTAGTGAGATCTCTGGGTGGAAGCCTGTATAGCTAGGTAAGAGTGGTATGAGACGCTTGAACTCAAAGGCATGGATGGAAGCTTGAAAATTTTTCTACGCTAGCGTAAAATTGTATGATGGGATGATTGTTTGAATGCATGATATAGTTAAATGTCATGAATATGTACATCACTTGTGATCATGAAACTCAAACCCTGTACCCCTCAACATTAGATGACTTTGAAAATAATCAAACAGAACTTAGAATAATAAATTGATAGGTCACTAAATAAATCGAGAACCTAGAAACATGAGTTTAGTGTCATGATAACACGAATGAGATGAAAACATGAGGAAATTAATAGAGGAAAAAACATTCTTTTAGTCAAGGTTCTCTGGAGGCATTATGGTGTGGAAGAGGTAACTTAAAGCTTGGAAAGTGAGATAAAAAGTAAATACTCGCACCTCTTCACCATAAATATATGACCAAACAACATCGAAACAAATAAGTCAAATTTCAAAGACAAAATTTATTTTACGGAGGGTACGTTGTAATACCCCATAATTTTATTTGATAATTAGATTAAATAAAATTAAATAATAAAATAAACTTTGAGGAAACCATGAAAATAATATTGTAGAAGATGTACAATTCAATGTATGAAAGGGTAGCAAAACCAGAACTAGACACAGGGCCATAGGGGGGAGGTGGGGTGTTACACAACTAAACAGGGTGACAAGAAGAAGAGAATAGGAAGTCCAACAAACCCCCTGGGGAAATTTGAAAAATCTTTAGAGGGGACCCAAATAAGGTTGTCAAACATAGCTCTAGGTTATGTGTACATTAAGCTTAAGAAACTACTACAATATTCAACCAAATAACAGAATGAGAAGGGATTTTACCATCTTCTCCAAAGAGGAGATTAGATTTATCACCAACGCCCACTATGATGCTTTAGTGGTGAAGATGGGAAATGCCAACTACTAGGTACATTGCATTCTAGTAGACAATCATAGTTCAACCAATATTTGTTATTGGTTTGTGTTCAAGAAGTTAAGACAGGAAATGGACAACTCACTGCAACAAATGTACCCCTCCTCAGGTTTACGAGGCATGGGATCATCCTAGAAGAAGGATTACCTTTCCAATGGTGGTTGGTGAGGAAAAGCAAAAAGTGGAAACCATAGTGAATTTCTCAATCATTAAAGGAGAATCAACCTACAACGTAACAATTGAGAGACCACTCTTAAGCGATTTGAGGGCAATGGTCTCCACCTATAACTTGGCTATGTAGTTCCTGGCTGAACGAGGAGTGGGAGTAGTTTAAGGGAGCCAGCTTGAATCAAGAGAATGTTATATGACTACTTTAAGAGGGAGAAGATCAACTAACATGAAAGAAAGAAAATAAGAACTCTGACAAGTGGAGGAGTTGTTTGAGGACAACTTTGATCTTAGACCTGAGGCATCGAGAATGGAGGCTTACAAATATAAGGAGGTTACGATAATTGAAGATCCAAAGAAAATGGGAAAGTTTGGTAATATTTTAGACAGGGAATCGAAAACCGAAGTTGTCAAGGTACTGAAGGAATATCAAGACATTTTTGCTTGGTCTTACCAAGATACTCTTGGAATGTAACTAGAAATCATGATACATCGGTTAAAGGCAAGCCCTACCATCACCCTCGTTCGATAGAAAAGGAGATCGCTCACTGTTGCCACCTCTCGATGACCATCTCTGAGGGTATAAATGTCGATATTACCCTCGTTCATCATTTAAAACAACACAAACAATTAATATAACATAGTAAATAAAGTAATACTTCCACTATCTATTCATTATGCACAGATAGCTCATCGGGATTGCTCGGGGGACAGAGCATTACTAAATTTCTCTCTAATACCTGTATTACAATCTCACATAAAACAAAGGTCAACAAACAAATAAACAAATAATAATTAAATGTGATTCCAAGAAAAATCCAACCATCATTAAAATAATTCTCTAGCACTTCAATAAAACTAAATACTGTTTGATCCCAATGACCTCTTGTTATTTAACTTACAAAAAGGAATTAACTATGAACCCATAGGGTAACCATGCCGAACAAAACTTGGAAAACCTAATGAAAACTTAACATCGACTGTAAAGATATCTCCAGCTACTCCATGCTACTGGCCTAAAATGTTAAAAGTAAGGTGAACTCAGAGAGCTTAGTGGATCGAACCAAATATTTAAATCATTATGTCAACTAAACAAACATACATATCACACACTTTTAAACATTAGGTGTTAAAACAATGGGTTATTTGGAGCTATCATTAAAATTGAAAGGATTCCTCCTTGTTGTCCCCCTATGGTCTAGTATATAATTCAAAGGTAATACCTTAAGGCTAGTTACCTATTTAGGACCTTATTTAGGGAGTTAGGTCTTTTGTGACTCTTAGTCTCATCTCACCACTATCACCATCATGATAGCGATATCAATATCAAGAATTGAATAAACAACCGAAGCCGAGTATGGGTTTGGGATACCCACAATGACACCTAATGGTCGGTCATCGCCCTGATACGTGGTTAAGATCATTATCAATCTTTTCTTAGTAAACTCATAACATAGAATAATTGGTATGCATTAACTTTCGAAATAAATTTAATAACATTTTAATCGTTCGACCCATATGATTAATGGCAACAACAAATGATAGTTCATAATATTTATCATGTCTTCATCCAAGTTATTCAATCATATCATCCAACACACACATGTATAATTTATTTAAATGAAAATAATAATTTAAAACTTGGTAGTCATCTCCACCTGTCCAGACATCCCACTAATTAGAGAGTCACACTTTCTAGATCTATCCGAGGTATTGATCTAATTTAAATCAACAAATATTTTTAGTAAATTTATTTTTCATCATGAAATATGTTTTTTATGTTTATTATTTATTTGTTACTCTTTATTTTCGTACCACACTATCGTTATTTTTTGTGTGTTCATTGTTTGAATTTTTAATGTGTTGTACACTTTTGTCTCAATTTATTTGTGGACTTAGCCAAAATATAATTTTGCATTAAACTTAATTAATTTAATCTTATTTATTGTGTACTAGTCTATCATAGGCATATATTAAATTTATATATTGACCTATGTACAATTACTTGTTTATTTTTATTTCAATCTCTGATTTTCAATATCATTTAAAGTCACTAAATTTTTTGAAAATATTTTTAATTAATTTTTATGTTATTTTCTATACTATTTCCCTTTTATCCCTTAATAATTCTAAAACACACACACACACACACACAATTTTCGACATGATTTTTCTATACTATTTCCATTTTATCACTTTTCTATATTTCATACAATTTTCAACATGATTTTTTTTTCTAGGATTTCATATGTTTCAATTATACTACTCTCTTTTTTTCGTATTTTATTTTTCACTAGACCTAAATGTCACTTTTTTCTTTTATATTAATGATCATGGTTTTTAATCCTATTCATATATGCACTAAATCATGTCAAAAAAAAAAAAAAAAAAAAAAAACGTAATTTTCTACTGGATTTTTACATGATGAAACTTCAATTAAATGCATCTTTTTACATTCTTTGATCATTATAACCAAATTTCATACATGTAGATTAATGTAAACCTTATTACATGACACATTATAACTATAAGCTATCTACGACTCATAACATGGATTTATTACATATTATTATTATTATTATGAATGTTTCCTACAATGGAAACATGAGATGTTAGGTTTTTGATTTCCCTCACACTTGTTCATGCATAGATAAAATAAAGACAACAAAATAAACAGGACGCATATATGATTATTCTATTCGAATCATAGAACGAGATTTTTAGGTAAAACGATGATAACTTATCATTCAAGCTCCTTGTCGTTCGTTTTCTCATAGTAAATGGTGTTATCCTTCTTTAAACCATGTAGATGGGAGAGTGCAAGGAATTCCTTCAATGGCCAGCCAACCAAAATGTTAATGAATGAGAGAGAGAGAGAAAGAGAGACATGGAGACAAGATTTTTTTCTTAGTTGATCTCACCTTTCTTTCACTTGTTTCTGTTGATTGCTTGATGTGCGCAGATGTCCTTTCTCATGGAGATTTTTTTTTTGGACGTGGAGAGGGAGGATTTGGATAGGATGACCAATAGGGAAAGGATCAAGAAAGATTTTTGGTTTGAGGAAAGTGAGGAGAGAATGAGGGCTTTAGAAAATCGTACAATATAGAAAATATCTTGATTGGTTCTCTTGCCAATTTGGTTTAAATTTTTAAAATTCAAACCCTACTATGGATGGTGCCACTTTTGATGGATCGCATGCTCCCATCTTGTTTATTAATCTGCTTCTAGGCCCACACAACACACATTTATCAGTCTATAGTCAATCTAGTTGTTAGGCCCACTGCTTATACCTTAAAGTCTTATCTTCGCCTTTGTTTTAAATCATTTTATTTTAATGATTTTTCTTATCGGTTGGATTCTCATTTAAGTTATTATTTATGAGGAAATAATTTAATAATTTTTTGTGTATTTGTTTCTCAACATTTCATAGGTAAATTTACACTATATCTTAAATATCTATATGGCCATATCCCTTAATTCACATATATTTTATTTATTTAATTCTTGTCATTTCCTATAATATTTTCTAGAGATTTTATTTTGTTCCATTTCATATAAATTATTCTTATATTGCTTCTATAATGGAACAGGTATCCAGTCTTAGATAAAATGATCATTTTGCCCTCTGGTGGAAAAATTACTATTTTACCACTAGTTTGTCCAAATAACCTTCTGCACTTAAGACCATTCACCATTTCACATCGTGTTGCTCTACAATTCATTTTCTAGGCAAATTGACCACTTTACCCCCATGTGAAAGAATTTCCATTTTACTCCTAGGGTTGTGTAATTTTTTTTAGGGTATTACATTGATTGAGCGTAAGCACGAAGGGAGAAGGTAAGCAGGCTTCTCAAAGCAAATTTCATTTGAGAAGTCACTTGCCCAGAACGATTGGTGAAGGCGATCATGGTAAGAAAATCTATCTGGAAGTGGAGGACATGCGTGGACTTTACTAATCTAAATAAAGCATGCCCCAAAGATAGCTTCCTTCTTTCCCGAATAGATCAACTGGTAGAAGCACAAACTCTTGAGCTTTTGAGCTTCATGGACACGTACTCAGGGTATAATCTTTTGAGACCCCTTCCCTAGGGTGAAGGGCGAGCCAACCGGCACAGTGCCCTGACAAGCTCCTTCGCAAGTCAAGCTTGCCAAAACACTGTTAACCCTCCTTCTTATCCATACACAACATCATTAGAGTAATCACAAGAGATACAGAAGTAGCTAAATAATAAATTACAGTAGAATTTTTTTTAAGTTAAAGAAAAAGTAGTTATATACAGTCTTTTTTATGTAGCAGTACCAGAAATGTGATAGTCAAAATATCTTTAATATTTTTCTTACTTCCTATACATCATATTAACTCTCAAAATAGTAAACCATGTGAAAAAACCTACCAAAATAAAAGAAATGCCCTCTATACGATGACCACTTTCTTACCTTTGTCCACAATGAACCTGAATGTTAGAGTAATGAGTCAATTTGTCGATAGCAGCTTAATGAGTATATGCTATGAGAATATGCTTAATGAGTAATGTAATCTAATTTATAACTTAAAACGTGAATTCTATAAAACAATGTCATGTATGCATGTACAATAATAATAATGCAAATAAATGTAACAGTTAACAAATGCTAAATCCACAATGCAGTCATGCACCTTCCATTTTGAAAATGGTTTTAATGCTGAAAACACATTTTGAAAATGGTTTTAATGCTGAAAACACATTTTGAAGCTCTCAATAGCCTACCAGGCAATAAGAAATCCACTCAAGCTGGTGTACTCGACAATTAGGCATATACTCATATCATATCATATCATAGGGATCCGCTAGTTTATACCTCATGTATGGCAGCCTCAGATCCTCAATAGGGGAGCCAAATTATATACCTACACAAAATGTACCCCTAGGTATGACGGCTTCTAGTCCTCAATGCTCTAGCACATCCACTACCCTAACCTACACCTGGACCTCGAGATTTAGTGCACATTTTTAAAATCTCATTTAAAGATCGTAAATGTATTGCAATATGTAATAACATTCAATTTATAAACAAAATAACTAGTTAAGTGATAAATTAGAAAACACTACTCACAAGGATGTTTAGCTCTCGGTGCTCTTCTAATGACCAGTCACATTCCCCTGATGTTTGATCCTACATGATCAATGTGATTTACTTAATATCTACATGAAAATTGATTCAAATCTAACTTTATGGTCCTTGGTCAATCAAAGGACTGACTCAGTCAATTGTGGTCCATTCATGGATTTCGTTAATTTTGGTCAGTACAGTCAACTCTAACTAAACTTAACTAACACTTGCTGACCTATCTGATTGACAGGGTCAACGTGATTAACAAGGTCAATTCATGCCAGTAAGCCCTTAATATTGACCCAAAATATTAAAAATTTGTATTGTCAACATGTGTCCTACTTTTGATACATAACAAGCCTTCTCATAAATTTGGTAGACCAATACAGTAAATAGGAAAATTTTACTTATTTCCTATATTATGCATTTTTCTCCAATTAGTGTGTGTGTGTGTATATATATATATATATATTATTAAAAATATATGTACCCATAAATATATATATATATATATGGCAATTAATTCTTTTCTTTCATCAATTTTTTTCTTAAGCAATTCATTAATTCATATATTTTCGTAAAATCATGTATTTTTATTTATAATTTATTAATTCAAACATGAAAATACATATCAAACACGTTGACTTGATGTCCAACAATACGTGTCGTTACAGTCTTCCCACCTTAGAACAAATTTTTTCTTCGAAATTTACTAAGATAACAAAAGATCAAGAAGCAACTCTCATAATCTTAGGGAAGTGACTCGCCATGTAGCCCTCCCACTCCCAGCTCGGCACCATAAAATTGCCAATGCACACATACCACTGGTATCTCCTTGTTGCACAGTTTCTTCACGGCTCGATCAATGATAGCTATCGAAGCCTCATCGTAGGTACAATCCTCTTGCAAGTCAACATGTCTGTAGTCTATCACATGCGAGGGATCAGGGTAGTATTTCCTCAACATTGACACATGAAACATATTGTATACTCCTGCTTGCTGAGGCGATAATACTAATCAGTAAGCAATAGGACCTAACCTCTCAAGGATCTCAAAAGTTCTAATATGCCTTAGAGCGAGTTTCCCTAAAATGTCAAACTGAGTCTGCCCCTTTCGAGGGAAAATCCAAAGGAGTACATGATTGTTGGCATCAAATTTAAGGACTTTCCTTTGGTTATCTACATAACTCTTCTGTTTGTCTTGAGCTGCCTTTATGTTCTAACGAATTTGCTGAATTTTCTCATTTTGCTCCTGTACAAAGGTAGGGCAAAAAATTGTTATGTCAGCCCAACAAACTGGTGATTGGCAAGGTTGACCATATAATGCCTCAAACGGTGTCATGCCAATACTCATCTGGTAGTTGTTATTATATGCAAACTCACACAATGCCAAATGATCTTCCTAAATACCACCAAAATCCAGGACGCATGCATGGAGCATGTCCTTCAAAATCTAGATCACTCTCTCAAACTGACCATCAGTTTGTGGATGGAAGGTTGTGTTCAAGTTTACTCTAGTTCCCAAATGATTCGGCAAGCTCTGTCAAAAATGAGACATAACTGAGCATCTCTATCAAACACAATGGACACTGGGACCCCATGTAATTTTACGATCTCGAAAATATATTGTCGACTCAGCATCTCAACCAAATCTCTCGTATGAATTGAGAGGAAATGAGCAGACTTAGTCAATATGTCTATAATGACTTAAAAAATACCGTGTCACCGCTGAGTCTAGGGTACCCCATCACACAGTCCATGGTAATGTGCTCTCATTTCCATTCAAAAATAGCCAAAGGCTGTAGTAAACCACCGGGTCTCTGGTCTCATCCTTACCCTACTAGCATGTGTTACATCTCTGTACAAATAACACAATATCTCGCTTTATTCCAAGCCACTAATAAGTACGTTGAGCATCATGATACATCTTATTGGTGCCTGGATGAATAATATACCTCAAGCGGTGCAACTCTACTAGCACTCCCTATATCAGGTGAGAGTTATATGGTACCCACAATCGTCCCCTAAACATCAGTGCACCATCACTTTCAATCGACTACTCCACACAAGAATGTCATGTGCATCATATAATCAACGTCATGAAGCTACACCTTTATGATATCATCAAGTAGCACCGGTTATACTCTCATCTGTGCACTGACTCTAGTATCAGTCGAAGTTTCATGAATACTCATCACTGTCACATAATCAATCATCCTCCACTCTTGAGACATATGTCTTGCCACACATGCAGACTCGACCCATATTCTACTCAGTGCATCAGCGACTACATTGACTTTCTCAGGATGGTACTCAATGGTAATGTCGCGACCCCTTCGCAGGTGACGTCACGACAGGCACAAAATTTTCAAACATGTCAGAACTTTGACATGTCTGGAAACCCTGTATCCTAACCAAATCCCCCAATTTCCTAAAAATTTTGACAGAGTCTCCTCTAAAAATATAACATGTCGCAAATTTCAAAACACCTGATAATCATAATCAATATACAAAAACCACATTTTTTTTCTTCATTCAAATAACCATACATCCACAAAATCCATCATTTGTTCTGAAAGTACATTCAAATGACACATTTATATCCATTTCCCAAAATAGTAATCTAACTAATTTTTACACTTTTCACATACTATTAACTTCAAAAAATCTAGTAACAATTTCACATCATCTTCCATTTTCCTTTCCTGTCAGCACCTAGAGAAAATGATTAAGAGTGGAGTGAGAAAACAACAAGTTCAGTGAATAATCTAACTTATGGTATTATACAGCCATCATATGTATAAAAACATGCAAGGCAAAAACAAATTTAAATCACTTGCGAAATGAAATAAACATAACACACATGCGTAATTTAAAGTGTGAACATGCATTTGATTTCAATAACATGCACTCGTTTAAAACATGAGCCATCTCCCTCCTTCCAGATAATAGAGCGAATCTGCTCCTCACCACGCAAATGAGGAGTGCACCAGACCTCTAATTATCCAATTATCTACTCAATTCTATCTCATTCATCTCATGCCAGGAATGCACCAACCAAATTACCACAATGACTAATCCTGTGAGTTTGTTCCCAAAGACTATGACCAATAGAAATGCTACCTTGTCAATAACCGACTTAGGTATGTAATTGACATGCTACAATGCATCAAAATCATTTCATGAAATTCAAATAAGTATTAAATGCGATATATATCCTTCTATTTAATCAAAAGCAACAGTTTTAATTTAATACCAATGTCAGATATAATATCACAAGTAGATTACTCACAAATTATTGTCTAACCAATTCATAATATCCAATAACAATCTATCTCCACAATATCAATCAGATCCTGTCATCACAAATCATTTTATATGCATCAAATCAAATTCAACTCATTTGACTTTATTTTATAAATCATTTTTCATGTATTTACTGCTCCTATTTGACCCAAGATATTCATTTAACTCCACCTATTGGTGCGCATTAACTCAAATATGCTTAATAATCTTTAATATTACTTTCTGCTCATATAAAATAATTTTATAGAAAAAAATATCAAAAATAAGCTTTTTTATTATATTT
>JAJIYU010018833.1:0-11043 GCA_030144865.1 Tinospora cordifolia
TTTATCGAAGGTTCATTAAAAATTTTTCCCAAATCACTCGGCCATTATGTAAGCTGCTTGAAAAAGAGGCTGAATTTAAGTTCACTGGTGAATGTATTGAAGCCTTCAATATGTTGAAACAGGCATTGATATCTGCTCCTATTATGTCTACACCAGTTTGGGGGGAAACATTTGAGATTATGTGTGACACTAGTGACTTTGCTGTTGGCGCAGTGTTGGGGCAGAGACGGGATAGAATGTTTAGAGCCATCTACTATGCAAGCAAGATGCTGGATGATGCGCAAAGGAACTACACCACCACTGAAAAGGAACTATTAGCTGTTGTCTTCGCTTGTGACAAGTTCAGATCATATATTGTGAGATCACATGTTAAAGTTTTCACTAATCATGCAGCTATTCGCCAACTCTTTGCAAATAAGGACGCAAAACCAAGACTCATAAGATGGATTCTGCTGCTGCAAGAGTTCGACATAGAGGTGATAGACAAGAAGGGTACAGAAAATGTGGTAGCTGATCATTTGTCTCGTCTATCCAATGATGCAAATCCTGATCCGAAAAGTATTGTAGAAGTTTTTCCAGATGAGAGCCTGTTTGTTCCACCTTTGCAAGTACCTGTAAAAGAAAGTGGGGTGAGCTAGAAAACCCAGTGGATCATCCCTACACATCATTAGCATTATATAAACCAAAATCCAAAACATGCACACACTTTCATTACATTAATCGTTTCAAGCATTCATTTGTTTTCTTGTACTCTAAGACTGAAAGAACTATACTCCTGGTGTTCCTCAGTGTTCAGAAATTGATCCTGGTTGGTAACACCTCAAGCTACGCTGCAGTTCACGACCCTGACACACATCCAAGAATAGGTGCAATGGTGTACAGCCATCGCTCACTTGTTCGAGGAACCCTCAACTGTTGCAGGCAGCTCCATTATGAACACTGACGATGGGATCTGAAAGATGTCGTGCGACAAATATGGCTACGTCCACGAGTTGTCGATAGATGCCATCATTGCCCCAATACGCGAAATATTAAATCTTAATTTAATCTTCTTTAGTTTTTAATCATTTTCATTCCATACCACATCATCATGCAAGGTATCTAAATCATGTAGCAAGAAATAGAAATAACCAAACATTATGCTTCATATTCAATCAAATATTGAAACTATATAACCAGACATTATGCTTTACATTCAAAAAAATACTGAAAGTATATAACCAGACATCATGTTCAATTGTCAATCAAAGCATTCAAGAATCATGCACATCCTAGCATGCATCTAACATCCTAGGCTACACAAACATTATGCTGTAAATGTTAAGTCTACATAATACTAGTGAACAAGAGAATCCCGCCCACCTATATATGTCAGATGACCCTTGTGCCTACTTACGAAGATCAACGCTCAAAGTTCAAAATCTAAAAATATAAATTTCATCATTTACTCAGAATATAACATATTTCCCTTTTACCTTTTTACCATATCTACACACAAAACTATATTCATTTTCTTCCAAATTAAGAATAGAACATATTTAAAACTTACCACTACCTCAAAGGATGAGTAGATCGAGTTTTATTACTTATCCAAGGAATTGCACCTCCAAAAACCCTCCAAATAGGTGAAATTCCTCTAGATCCGTAAAAAATTGCAAATGAATAGTTAAAACTTCTAGAATTTAGTTCTAAATTGATAAACTCTTAGTTTAGAAGGGAGATCCGAGCTTATTTGGTTCAGGATTGCTTAATGCGTCAAGAACTCTCAAATTCTTAGTTTTTGATATTGAATCTACATAATTTTCTAAATGAATACACAAATCTTGAATTGAAATGATTGAGAGGTTAAGATTTCTACCTCAAACCTTTAGATTCTCATTGGATCATCTCTAGATCGTCTCTCTAAAGCTTTGGGATGATTTGGGAAAATCTGTGCGTGAAATGACAAAATTAGGGCTTGAATTTTTTTAAATGTTGCGTAATTACCGCAGTCAGCACTTCCTTGACCGCGGTCACCCATGTGACCTATTTTTTTCATGATTACCCTCTAATGATTGTTGTTGGCCATTCAATGACCACAGTCACCAATGCGACATTTTGTTTTTTCACATTTTTTTTTATTTTTTTCCAACTATCTGACAATCCAATTTATTTTATTTTCATAAAATACCACATAATAACCATTTAAAACATGCTTTCAAACATTTTTACATTTATTTTATAAGTTTTAAAAATTCATTTTTGATGTGTATGCATCTTAAAAATTCTGAGTATTACAATCTACTCGCCTTAAAAGAAATTTTGTCCTCGAAATTTAAATAGAGTACCTACATAATGTGTCCAGTCAGGTGCTCCTAGTGAAGAGGACTTGGACTTTTTCTGCATCTCACTCTTTAGCTCCCAGGTTACTTCCTTCAAGTTATGATGCCTCCACAGGACCTTGACTAGGGATATGTCCTTGGTTCTAAGACTTTGCACCTTACAATCAAGAATTCTGACAGCTGGCTCCTCGTAAGTAGCACCGTTTCGAAGTACAACATCTTCCTTGTGTATAACATGTAAAGGGTCTGGCTCGTACTTTCGTAACATCAAAACATGGAACACATTATGGATTGAGGACATTTTATTGGGCAAATCCAGCTTATATGCGCATGCACCAACCCGTCTAAGAATCTCAAATAGACCGATATACTGTGGTGCTAGCTTCCCCTTTACTCCAAACTGCCTAATCCCTTTATGTGGGCTGGGCTGATCTTCAAGAATACTTGATCACCTGTTGGAACTCTAGGGGTTTCCTTCTCCAATTCGCATAGCTCTTCAGTCTGCTTTGTGATGTAGCTAGCCTCTTTTGGATTTGGTTAACCTATAGGTTCATTTCCTCGATCAACTCGAGTCCAGTGAGTACCTAGTCTTCAAAATCTGCCCAATAAGATGGTGATCTGTAGGGTCTACCATAGAACGTCTCATATGGAGCCATCCCGATGCTTGCTTGATAATTGTTATTATAGGCAAACTTAGCTAAATGTAGATGTTTCCTTCAATTACCTCTGAAATCCATAGCACATGCTCTAAGCATATCTTCAAGTATTTGAATGACGCTCTCTGACTGCCCATCTGTCTATGGATGAAATGTTGTGTTCATGGTGAGTCTACTCCCTAGTTCCTTCTGTAAGCTCTGCTAGAACTGAGATGTAAATCTGGAATCTTTGTCTGACACTGTAGTCCTGGGAACTCCATGTAGTCTTACTATCTCTCGAACATATAGCCCACCCAATCTACTCACTATTCAATAGATCGAATAGGTAGGAAATGTGCTACCTTCGTCAATCGATCAACAATGACCCATACAGTGTCTTACCCTTTTTGACTTCTCGACAGGCTGTTGAAAAAATCTATTGCAATACTATCCCACTTCCATTCTGGAATCAGAAGTGGCTGTAAAAATCTTGATGGCTTCCTATGCTCGGCCTTTACTTGCTAACAAGTCAAACACCCGAGACATACCTGGCTATGTCTCTCTTCATCCCTTTCCACCAGAAAACTTTATCCAAGTTCTGGTACATCTTATCCCCATTTGGATGCATAGTGTAGCTGGTCTAATGTGCTTTATTGTAACAACCCGACCCCACTACGTATCGATATTGTCCCCACCTTAGCCACCATTGACTAGGTGTAGGATTTTATTCTTGGCAAGACTCGAACCCGAATCTTCCAAAAGTGTTCGGCACTAGTAACCGCCCATGTATGCACTCATAGCCAAGTCTCAACTCTGAGGTCCAGCCGATGTGGGATTATGACAATCCACCCCCCTTGGAGGCCATCTCGTCCTCGAGATGCACACCAATTACGCCCAAAGCCTGCTTTAATACCATTTGTAACAACCCGGGCTCACTATATATCAATATTGTCCCCACCTTAGCTACTACTGACTAGGTGTAGGGTTTTCTTCTTGGCAAGACTCAAACTTGAGTCTCCCAAAAGCGTTCAGCACTAGTGACCACCCGTATATGCACTCATAGCCTTGTCTCAACTCTGAGGACCTCTAATGTGGGATTATGACACTTATCTAGTAAGCTTCCTTTCGCCTGTCCAGAAAGGGATATGCAAATTTTGTTCCCCAACCTCAGTGCACCATCTATATCAAGTTTTGCATGCTTGCCCTGTCTGACACCCTCAATTAAATCCATAATCCATTTATCAATTCTCTACTCATCTCTGATCTGGCATAGAATGTGTGGCTGGCAAGTAATGGTATACAGATATGCTTGTTGGTCATCAATGTCTATACCCAGATTATACTGACTATACAGCTAATACATCTGTCCCACTTCTTTATCCTTCCTGCTGGTTTTTCTGCTAAGCGCATCAGCAACAACATTTACCTTGTTTCGATGATAGTGCAATTGAAAGTCATAGTCATTCAGGAACTCTAGCCATCTTCTCTAATGTAGATTCAGTTCCTTTTGAGTATAGATATATTTGAGGCTTTTATGGTCCAAATATAAATCAAAGTTCTCACCATAATGATAGTGCCTCCAGATCTTCAGTGCAAACACAGTCGCTACAAGCTCCATATCGTGTGTGGGATAATTCTGCTCATGTGGCTTCAACCGTCGTGAAGCATAAGCCACCGTCTGTCCCTCCTGCATCAGCACTGCACCCAAACCACTCATTGATGCGTCTATGTATAGGGTGTACTTCACACCATGTGTCGGTGTGATCAGAACTGGTACTGAAGTCAACCGTTTCTTCAATTCTTGAAATGATTGTTCACACTGATCTTTCCAGATGAACTTTTCCCCTTTTCTGGTCAACTTTGTCATAGAATCCGCTAACTTAGAGAAATCTTTTATAAATTTGCGATAATGTCCGACTAACTCAAGGAAACTTCTGATCTCTATAACTGTGGTGGGCTGCTGCTAGTCGACTGCTGCTTGTACTTTCTCTAGGTCCATTGCTATCCCCTCTGCTGAGACGACGTGGCCAATAAACTTGACCTTCTTCATCCAAAACTTGCACTTACTAAACTTGGCATATGACTGGTTCTTTCTCAAGATCTCCAAGATAGTATGCAAGTGCTGCTTATGCTCAGCGTCTGTCCGAGAAAATATCAGAATGTCATCAACAAAGATAATGACAAACTAATCCAAGAACTAGCTAAAGGCTATGTTCAGCAGATCCATGAATGCGGTTGGAGCATTGGTCAACCCAAATGGCATCACTGTAAACCCATAGTGACCATACCGTGTCTCGAAAGCTGTCTTAGAAAAATACTGTGTTCCTCTCAATTGGTCGAAGAGGTCATCGATCCTAGGCAATGGGTACTTATTCTTAACGGTAACATGATTCAGCTTCCAGTAGTCGATGCACAACCTCATGGACCAATCTTTCTTTCTAACAAACAAGACCGGATCTCCCCATGGCGACTTACTCTATCTAATAAAACCTTTGCCAGAAGCTCGTCTAATTGTGTCTTTAGCTCAAACAACTCAAACGGTGCCATTCTGTATGATGGAATAGTTATGGGATTAGTACCTAGATGCAGCTCAATCTTAAACTCTATCTACCAGTGTGGTGGAAGTCTAGGCAGATCATTTGGGAACACATCAACGTAATCCCAAACCATAGGGATCCTCTGAATGTCCCTAGTTCCCTTTGCATCCTCATCCACAAGCTGCCTAAAGTCCTTGTCACAACCTGACCCCCAGGCCGGACATCATATCTGTCTATCTAAGGCTCTGTCGTTTGGCGTCGCGTGGCTCCAAGCTCGGCGCGTGGTCCACCGAGGCACCGGGCGTGCGACAGTTATCCTCATCTTTCCACAAACCTCTATACACGAGGTTTAATTCATTTCTTAATTTCAAATAATCATTTTATATATGCTTCACTAAGCAATTAATTTCAAATCAAATTCACCAGATGTTCAAAATCATATTTATACTGGAAATCAATATAATAGTAGCGGAAGCACTTTTCGGATCAAATCATTATAAATCATTGAACACTGTTTAACATACAATATCTAAAAAACATCAGTTTATCAATCAAAATAAAACAATGTTCAAGATGATAAAATAGTCCTGTAGATACATATACAAAAAATATGCCCTTCGACCCAAATCCAAAATATACATCATAAAAACTGTACAAGACAGAGAGACAGTTTAACACAAAATATCACTCTCTCTCTATACATCCTCTAGTTTTCGGTCTGCATCCTCACTGAGTGTTGGGCTCATGAGTACGTGTAAAATAAATATGGGATGAGCTCAAAAGCCCAGTGGATCTCCCCTACACATCAATAACATTATACAAACGAGCATATGAAACATGCAAACAGTTTCAAATTATTAGGGGCGTTTCAAACACTTAGTCAGTTTATCCGTTGTGCTCTAATATCAAGAATTTACTATATGATATTAGGAATTAACCGAAAGAGTGAACCACCCTCGATATCCCAATTGTGGTCCTGAACACAATCATGCTTGACATCTTTATAAAATAGAAGTGTACCTCTAAGACCACAACCCAAGAAGATACTAAAACCAAAGGAAGAATCCTCATGACTTTCCAAATTCGAGGGTCTCATACGGCCGCTCGCAGTTTGGCCTAGTTGGGGATACCCACGATGACGTCCTGGTCACAACCGGATAACATCTACGTGATGTACCAGTGCCCATCCATCACCCCGGTACGTGGAGTTCTTAACAAACCTTTAATGTTCTTTAGTTTTACAATCATAGTTTTCATTCCATGCAACATATAGACATGCTTATTCAAAATGCTATCCTAAGCAAAGAAAGCAAACAAACATCAAGCTAATCATAATATCCTAATACTAGAAAGCGAGTAACCAGCCATCAAGATATCATATCAATCATTCCACCCAAGACATACATTCCTAGCATGGTACTAAGTATAGGAATTTAAACATAAATCATATTCCGTACCCAACATTCGCATAATACTAAAGAGTGAGGAAGAGATAGTCAACCCCACCTGTACATGCCGAAACGCTGCTGGATTGTTGCCCTTCGCACAGCAGTCTAATACCGTCAATCTGCATCGTTAGATGATAATGATACATTACTTTGGGCCTTTAATACACATCTAACCTAACCTTAGGGGTCCGGTATCAATCCTTGCTTTAGAATGTACACAACACTCCAAAAACAACATCCAAGTCCATTAACCGCGGTCGGTCCTGTGCGAACCACGGTCTATACAAAATTTCTCCTCCAATAGTGGGATTTCACATGTGTACACCATACTAGTGATTTCTATTTTAGTTTAACACTTAAATCTAGTGTATTGGACACCCAAAAATCATTTGAACATAAAAACTAGCTAAGGAACGGTTGCTTACATTGTTTATTCACCGAAACCCCGTGATTCAAGCCTTAAAAACGGGATTTTGTTTCAATGAAATCAACCCCTTCAATTCCACAACTAAACAACCATCACAAATCATCCACACTAGTGTCCAACACACACACACACACAAGAAATGAAAAACAGCTCCCCACGTTTTGCTTGGTTTTTAGCCACTAAACCCACAACACAAGCTCTCAAACTGATCTCCATCATTTTGATTTACTAACCATTGATAACTACTCTAGATGAGATCAAAACTTAAAGAAAAACTAAAAGGAAATCCAAGAACTCGCCTTCCAATCGCCCTCAAGTCGTCTCCTCCAAATCCCAAATCGTTTCAATGCGAAATGAGGAATTTAGAGCTTGAAATGTATATATAGATCGCAGACGGACCGCGATCGAAGCCAGACGGACCTCGATCGTCGGACACATTTTCCTTCGTGGACCGCGGTCAACACTTTATGGACCACAATCGACACTCTACGGACTGCGGTCGGCACTTTACGGACGCTAATGACCTCGGTCACCAATGACCTAGGTCGCCAGTACACAAAATTTTTTTCAACATTTTCTCCAAGATTTTTCTCCAAATTCTAATACATGATACTATTTTATTTTGTTATCAAACATTAATACAAGCATTTAAAACATGGTTTCACATATTTTTACATTTGTTTCATAATTTTTAAAAATCCATTTTCGATTTGTACGCATTTGAAAATTTAGGGTATTACAATCTACCCCCCTTAAAAGAAAATTTCATCCTCGAAATTTAAATGAGAAGTACCTGAATAATGTGTCCAATCAATCTGTCCTAGCGAAGAGATCTGGGTATTTCTTCTGCATCTTAATCTCAAGCTCTCAGGACGCTTCCTCCAAGTTATGATACCTCCACAGGATTTTGACTAAATGAATGTCTTTAGTCCTGATACTCTGCACTTTACGATCAAGTATCTGCCCTGTTGGTTCTTCGTAAGTAGCATCATCTCAAAGTACGATCTCGTCCAGATGTAAAACATGAGATGGGCATGGTTCGTACTTTCGGAGCATCGAAACATGGAACACATTATGTACTGAGGACAATCTATTTGGCAAATCCAACTCATATGCACAGGCACCAACCCGTCTGATGATCACGAAAGAACAGATGTAGCGAGGCGATAACTTCGCCTTCACTCCAAACCGTCTGATCCCCTCTGTGGGCTGATCTTCAAAAATACCTGATCAGCGGTTTGGAACTCTAGAGGTCTTCTCCTCTTGTTCGCATAGCTCTTCTGCCTGCTCTGTGCTGTAACTAATCTTTTCTAGATTTGCTTTACCTGTAAACTTATTTCCTCAATTAACTCGGGTCCAGTGAGTACCTGGTCTTCAAATTTTGCCCAACAGGATGGTGATTTACAGGGTCTGCCGTACAGTGCCTCATATGGAGCCATCTTGATGCTTGCCTGGTAACTGTTATTATATGCAAATTCGGCAAGATGTAGATGCTTACTTCAATTTCCTCTGAAATCTAGGGCACATGCTCTCAGCATATCCTCCAATATCTGTATGACCTTCTCTAACTACCCATCTGTCTATGGATGAAAGGTTGTGCACATGGTCAATCTGCTCCCCAATTCCTTCTGTAAACTCTGCAAGAATTGAGACGTGAATCTAGAGTCTTTGTCTGACACTGTGGTACTGGAAACACCATGCAATCGCACAATCTCTCATACATAAAGCTCTCCCAGCTTACTCACTGCATCAGTAGACCGAATAGGTAGAAAATGTGTCACCTTAGTCAGTCGGTCCACAATGACTGAAACGATGTCTTCCCCCTTATGACTTCTTGGCAAGCCGCTAACAAAATCCATCGCTATACTGTCCCACTTCTATTTAGGAATCGGAAGTGGCTGTAATAAACCCGATGGTTTCCTGTGCTCAGCCTTGACGTGCTGACAAGTCAGATACCGGGAGACATATCTGGCAATATCCCTCTTCATGCTTCTCCACCAAAAAGTTTTCTTTAAGTTCTGGTACATCTTGACGCCCCCTGGATGCATAGTGTACTTACTCAAGTGTGCCTCATCCATTAGGGTTCCTTTGGCCTGTCCAGAACTGGAAATACATAATCGATTCCCTAATCTCAATGCATCCTCTGTGTCAAGGCAAAAATCTATGTGATTGCCCTCCTTGACACCCTCTATCAGCCCTGTAATCTATACATCGGATTTCTACTCATCTCTGATCTAGCGTAAGATGTCTGGCTAGCAAGTCACTGCATACAAATATGCTCGTGTATCATCGGTAGCTACACCCAGATTATAGTCACTAATAAGCTGATACATCTGACCCACTTCATCCCTCCTGCTCAACTTCCTATTAAGAGCATCGACAACTACATTCAACCTGCCAGGATGATAGTGCAGCTGAAAATCATAGTCATTAAGGAACTCAATCCACCTTCTCTACCGAAGGTTCAGTTCCTTCTGAGTGTATATGTACCTAAAGCTCTTATGGTCTGAGTAGAGATCAAAACTCTAACCATATAGATAGTGCCTCCATATCTTTAGCTCAAACACGATCGCTGCAAGCTCCAGATCGTGAGTAGGATAATTCAGCTCATGTAGCTTCAGCTGCCGTGAAGCATAAGCCACTGGCTGTCCTTGTTGCATCAGCACTGCGCCCAATCCGCTAAGGGATGCGTCAGTGCACAAAGTGTACCTCACACCAGGGATAGGTGTGATGAATACTGGTGCTGTAATCAACCTCTGCTTAAGCTCCTGAAAAGATTGCTCACATTGCTCACTCCAAATGAATTTCTTGTCCTTTCTAGTTAGCTTAGTCATTGGACCCACCAATTTCGAGAAATCTTTAATAAACCTACGGTAGTACCCAGCCAACCCAAGAAAACTCCTGATCTCTGTCACTGTAGTGGGTTGCTGCCAGTCGAATATTGTTCGCACCTTCTCGGGTCTACTACTATTCCCTGTGCTGAGACCATGTGGCCAAGAAACTTGACCTGCTCATCCAGAAATCACACTTGCTAAACTTGGCATATAATTTATTCTGCCTCAGTGTTTCCATAACAGTCCACAAGCATTGTATGTGTTTAGTCTCTGATCGGGAATATACCAGAATGTCATCAACAAATACTACTACAAACTGGTCAAGAAAACGACCGAAAATTCTGTTCATTAGGTCCATAAACGCGGCTAGAGCATTAGTCAAACCAAATGGCATGACCATGAACTCATAGTGGCCATACCGCGTCCTGCAAGCTGTCTTCTGTATATCAGACTCTCGGATCCTCAGCTGATGATACCCTGACCTCAGATCTATCTTGGAGAAGTACTGTGCTCAACTGAGCTGATCAAAGAGGCCACCAATCCGTGGTAAATGGTATCTGTTCTTAATAGTAACACTGTTCAGCTTCCGGTAGTCTATGCATAGCCTCATGGAACCGTCTTTCTTTCTCACAAATGGGATTGGAGCTCCCCATGGTAACTCACTTTATCTGATGAATCCCTTCGCCATGAGCTCGTTCAACTGAGTCTTCAACTCTATCAACTCCACAGCTGCCATCCTATAGGGTGGAATAGCGATGGGATTAGTGTCGGGATGCAACTCAATCTTAAACTCTACCTGTCTGTGAGGTGGAAGTCCAGGTAGATCCTCTGGGAATACATC
>JAJIYU010018834.1:0-11028 GCA_030144865.1 Tinospora cordifolia
TATTTCCATAATATATCATATAATAGTCATTTAAAACATGTTTTCCAACATTTTTATATTTATTTCTTAATTTTTAAAAATTCATTTCCAAGTTGTGTGCGTTTAAAAACTTCGGGGTGTTACATTGAGGTTGCACGAATCCAAGTTAAACAAGCCTTTAGCTACAAAAAAAAAAAATTTATAAAGATTTTTAGGTGCAGTTAGTTAATTGAATAGTACATGAGGCAATTTAAGTTCATTAAGTTCATTTAAAAGTGTTCTTAGCTGAATCTTAGGTATTTTCATGATTTAAAATACATTAGATTATTTGTAGATCTCATAATGCATGTTTTTTTAAAGTTTTTGATGATTTTTGTTAATGTTTTAGTTATTATTTGCAATATACCATCCATGTTTGCATAAGGATAGTGCTATCAACCTTTTAAAAGTATATGTGTTATTTATGAATGTAATCTTATTTATTGTGATATAAATCCTACAATATGGACAAGAGTTGGATGAAGGTTTCAAATAGACTTAGTAAGACATATATAGATGGGGTGAAGTTATTTATTGAATTTGCAAAAATGAATACAGATCAAGATATGGTTCTATGCCCTTGTGGAGATTGCTTGAACACTGAAGAAAAACATATAAATGACACGGAAAGACATCTATATCTGCATGGCATATCACAATCTTACACAAGATGGATAAATCATGGAGAGGAAATGCATGCTGGAGATAATTATGAAGAAAATGATCTCGTGATAGATGTTTAAGCAAATAATGAGGGTTGTCAAATTGATGATGTCTTTAAAATTTTAGAGGATGTTGAAGGTGATTTTTTGGAGAAAGGGGAGCAAATGAAGTGAATGAAGAGGATGAAATGATGCTAGGGGAGGCTTCTAACTTTTACACATTGTTAAAATAGGCACAGCGTGAGTTATATCCAGGATGTGAAAAATACTCTATGTTATCTTTCATTGTAAAAATACTTCACTTGAAGGTGCTTAATCACTGGAGTGATAAATCAGTCAACATGTTATTGTCATTATTACATGATGTACTTCCTGAAGGTTCAAGTATCCCTACTTCATATTACAAGGCAAAAAAGATATTACGTGGATTAGGATTAAGCTATAAATCCATCCATGCATGCAAATATGATTGTGCATTATTCTGGGGGGGATAATGAGAAAGATAACAATTGTCCAGAATGTGGTGATTCTAGATGGAAAATAAATGATTCTAAAGGAAAAAAGATTTCGCATAAGATCCTTCCTTACTTTCCTTTAACACCTAGACTGCAGAGGCTATTCATCTTAGGTCATACAACTGAAGACATGCGGTGGCATAAGGAAAAAAGAGTAGAGAATGATGAAGTATTAAGACATCCTGCAGATTCAGTTGCATGGAAAGATTTTGATAATAATTACTCATGGTTTGCTAATGAACCACGAAATGTTAGATTGGTATTAGCCACTGATGGCTTTAACCCATTTGGCAACATGAGTAATTCATATAGCATGTGGCCAGTTATACTTATTCCATATAATCTACCTCCATGGAAATGTATGAAAGAGCCATTTTTTATGTTGTCATTGCTTATACCTGGTCCTCATGCACCTGGCAAGGATATTGATATTTATATGCAACCACTAATTCATGAGTTAAAAGAGCTTTGGGAGCATGGTGCTTATACTTTTGATGCTTCTGTTGGTTGTATGTTCACTATGCATGCATCTGTGCTTTGGACGATAAATGACTTTCCAGCTTATGTAAACTTATATTGATGGAGTACAAAAGGATATATGGCATGCCCAATTTGTAGAAAGGACACGTCTTCATGTCGATTGCAGAGTAAAATATGTTATATTGGCCATCGAAGATTTTTACATCCTGCTCACTCATGGAGAAAGAGTAAAGCATTTGATGGTAAACAAGAGCATAGATTGGAACCAAACGAATATTTTGGCTATGAAACTATGCAACAGGTGAATTCTCTCCAATGCAAACATGGAAAACATCCTAGTAGAAAAAAAAAACGTAGTCATGATGAATCGAATTGGACACAAAAAAGCATTTTCTTTGATTTACCGTATTGGCATAAGTTGAAGTTGCGAAACAACCTTGATGTGATGCGTATAGAAAAGAATATTTGCGACAACGTTATTGGAACGTTATTAGACATTGAGGGGAAAAGCAAGGATACAAATAAAGCTACATACATGGCAGACATGAACATTAGAAAAGAGCTACATATAAATTTTGTTAATGGTCGTTATATAAAGCTCCAGCAATATATATACTTGTTTTGAGGGAGAGGCAACGTTTTTGCGAATTTTTGAAGACAATTAAATTTTCAGATGGTTATGCATCAAATATTAACAGGTGTGTTAACATCAAGGATAGTAAGCTAAAAGGTTTGAAAAGTCATGATTATCATGTATTGTTACAACGATTACTACCTATTGGCATATGTGGTTTCTTAAGATAAGATATTGTTGCTATATTGATTGAGTTGTCAAACTTCTTTCAAACCCTTTGTGCTCGAACATTACATTTGAAAGAGTTGGATAATTTAAAAGAGAGGATTGTAATAGTGTTATATAAACTTGAACAAATTTTTCCACCAGCCTTTTTTAATGTAATGTTTCATTTAGCTGTGCACTTGCCTAAAGAAGCAAAACTAGCTGGTCTTGTATCATATAGATGGATGTACCCAGTTGAACGTTTTTTATGAACATTGAAGGGATATGTAAAAAATAAATTCAAGCCTAAAGAATCAATTGCAGAAACATTTATTGCAAATGAATGTTTGACATTTTGTTCCCTGTATTTTCGAGGAGTTGAAACTAAATTTAGTCGATGAGAAAGAAATTATGACTGTGATCCTTCACTAAGGAATGACAGGTTATCAATCTTCTCACAAAGAGTTCGACCTTTCAATTTGATTGAATACAATCTCTTGAGTTAGAAGGAGTTGACCAAGCTCATTGGTATGTTCTACATAACTGCGAGGATATTCAAGGACACATCAAGTAAGTTTTACACGTTAACATCACTACATGTTTTTATAACTTATGGATAATATATTTGTGATGTTTAATTTTTGTGTATGTTTTAAATAGCGAACATATGGAAGAGCTATTGAAGGAGAGTGCTTTACACATAAATGAGAGGCAACTACAGTTATTCTCATTGTGGTTTAAAACAAGGGTTAGAAAATTTTTTACTCACTTTACAATAGTATGATTTTTTAAATCGTATTACTTAATTTGTGTAATAAACTCCTTATTTGTCTGTGTATTTTGTAATAGGTCCAATCTATGCGTAGCGAAAATGATGAAGGTACAAACGATAATATATATTCTTTGGGTTCTGGTCCAGATATTTGATCGAAAAAGTACTCATCTTGTATTGTAAATGGCCTTCGATTTCATATTGCGGATCATGATAATCGTCATAAGACTCAAAATAGTGGAATAGTTATAGAAGGATATCATAATGGGATATTAATGACTTTTTATGGAGTGCTGGAAGAAATTATTGAATTGAATTATCTCTTTAACAATAATATTATCTTGTTTAAATGCAAATGGTACAACACCGATCCTAGAAAGTCTTCAATAAGAGAAGACTTTGGATTCACATGCATCAACACTAGCACCACTTGGTATGAAAGCGATCCCTTCATATTTGTCGATCAAGCACAACAAGTTTTCTATATTGATGATACAAAGTTTGGCGGAACGTGGAAGGTTGTGCAGAAAGTCAATAATAGACATCTCTGGGATATGCCACAAAATTTGATACAAGAATTAGATTATAAAAGTGAAGATGTTGATTGCAATGACAATACTTATATATTTTTGCAATCTGAAAGTAGAACCATTGAAGTGCATCTTATGGACAATGCACCTAGAGATCTTCATAGGGATGATGTTGAGCCTGAAGATGTAGAAGATAGAGAATTACGTCTTCACAATCAAGATAGTGACTTCCTATATCATGTTGATAATGATGATATAACAAATGATTATGAAAGTAATGAAAATTCATATGACTCCAATGATGATATTGATACCGAAACATAAGTGAGTCTTTTTGAATCACGTACTACTCTATGTTGCATTAATTCTTTATATATGTTAAATGATGATATTTATTATGTTTAGTTTCTTTATAGGAATATAGTGCACAATGTTCATTAATTATTGAATGTTTTTTGATATTATTTATAGTTCACATTCAATATGGCACTTGGGAATCGATCCATTGGACCTACAGTTACAACAATTAATGGAGATTCTCTAAATGCACGTCTTATAAGTATGTTGTAATATTTTCTTTTAAAGTATAATTAATTTGATGAGATACTACATATTAAATTGAAATGTGTTTTTACTAATAAGTGATTGTGATTGTAGGTACTTGAATGAATGTACGAAAAAGAACAAGAGGCCTTAGATTGAATAGGATGGTGCAACTGACTGGTCGAGTAGCAATTCATATTCATCCAAATATTGGTAAGCCTATTTGTGACAAGTCACCCGCATTTGCAAATGAATGTGAAATAATAGTAAGGACTTTTGCCCCTAAGAGAGTAAAGAAGTGGGGAGATATTTCTTCAGATGGTAAACAACTTCTTTATCAACGCTTATTAGTAAGTTGCATTGATATATGTTTGCTTACGTTTTACCAATGTTATCCTCCTTTCTTCACACTCAAATTGCATTTGTTGTATAGGAAAATTTTGAATTGGATATCTCAATTCCGCATGTTCGAAGATGTTGTAATCTTATGATGGGGCAAAGATATAGAGACTTTTGTAGCATATGCATTGCCCATTTCAAAGTTTGCCTCATTAGATGTTGCACAAAACAACCCATATGGAAGGCTTTCCAAGGATGATTGGATTTGGCTATGTGAATTATTCAACAGTGATGATTACAAGGTACAATCTTTTATTTCTCAAAATTTACGTGATGATTTCTATGTCTAATTATTGCACATTTACAATGTAGAAAAAGTATCGAATTAATTCATTGAACCATAGCAAAGTGCGATACTATCATAGAGGAGGGTCAAAATCATTTTTAAGCCATCGGGAGGGAAAGGTAAGTAATTAGAAGTATTTGTGTTTTATTTTATTATATTAATGAAATTAACTCCATGAATTTGACAGAGAAATATTGAAACTGGAGAAGAGCTGTCTCGAATTGATTTGTTCTACAATACATATTATAAAAATGTTGTCGGATGGATTTTTGAGGATGCAGAGACAGATTATGTATGAGAATTTAGTTCTTTAGTTTTGAATATTCAAATATTTATTTCAATTTTTTAATTTACATGTTAATACATTGAAATGATATTTATTCATGTCAGGCAAGAATGAGATAAATGCAACTACAAGCACAAACTCAATTGCAAAATGGGGAAACATTTATGACTGATGATGAAATTTGTGATAAGGTGATTGCTTTGTCTACTTATTACATATAATATATTTATTATTTATTCATTCTTTTATTTTTACTAACAAAAATTGCAAATTTAATATTGTGAAAAGGTTTTGGGGCGAAGGTCTGGGTACATTAAAGGCCTAGGGTATGGACCAAAACCCAAGACATATACGTCAAGAGAAGCAACATCGAATAAGGAAGAAACCATGCGCTTGAATGAAAAGATTGAGCAACAACAAAAAAAAATTAGATAAGCAACAAAGTACCATTGATTCTTTAACTGAACGAAAAAAAGCTTTTGAAGACTTGATAAGCCGTCTTATGAAAAATAGCTACTCCAGCGTGTCTTCTTTTCATGTAGGATTTTCATCAACTCAGGGGCCGAACTCTCAGTCCCCTCAGCCACCTGATTCTTAATAGTTGTCAATTTGACTTTTTAAGTTTTGTTTTTTTGGTGCATTTCAATATTATAAGGAAATGCATTAGTTTAGGTTGATTTTAGTTGTCTTTTTGTGCATGGAGTCTTTTTTGGTATTTTGGGCAATCATAAGCTTTCTATGTTGCTAAATCTTGAAGGAGCATTTTGCTGATTTTGACACATCAATGATGTTCTTCAAGGTTGCAGTGTCATTAGCTTACAAGAAAATATTCAAGAGATAAAAGGTAATATTATACATACTAATTCTTCAATTGATGACATAACTAATTAAGTAATAGTTAAATAAATGCTAATTTTTGTTTTAACATTTGTTACATGACATGTACAGATTGATGGACTAAAATGGTGGCATGCACTTTACTACCATGCTCCTTTGACTTATGGTATGAATTCTGTCCTTATACAATTTTTCTCTAAAAATTCTTGCATTTGATTATTACTTCGATGGAGATTTGTTTTTATTTCTTACTTTCTAGAACTGTTTCTATCTAATACACTTTTGTGTTGGTTTTGGTAGTGTTTCAACCATTGTGTCTTTTTTATGTTGGGTGCATTATGTTTACTACTCTAATATAGATTTTACTAGCCATTTTCATGTAATGATGTCAAAACATAAAACATTTATTCATGTTGCTCATGTTATAGGAATGAATTAAAGATTAGTGTATTATTTAGAGATGAAGTATTTGGAGTTATACTACTTTGTAGTATTCTTGTAATATGTATTTTTCTTTTATTTTTGCTTTTTTAGGATAAATTTGAAAGTTGTGAAGTTTATGCCTTTGCATGTTGAATGGATAAAGAATGTTGGAAGATGTTTCAGGTCACGGTTCAATTTCTTTTGGAATAGGGACTGAGTGATCTTATAAAATCTTTTTGTGTACTTAGACATATAGTTTTACTAAATGACAAATCAAAGAGGTATGCAATGAATGCTTGCAACCTTTGTTCTATTTTTGTCATCTAATCAACTTATGGTTGATTCATATTAGGATGCCCATGGTTTATATACATATACACATAACTCGTGTTTTTCTCTAACTTAGTCTATTTAAAAGCAACCCAAGCCCATTGCTTGTCCCATGCACTTGTGATGTTCACCGCCCCTAGCATACCTACCATTTCTTTTGAAATTTTTGTCTTTAGGATTGGTTTATTCAAAATCAGCCTACATTAAATTAATCAGCGAATAAGCAGAGAAATGATCTTATATTGAAGTTACTACAACGTCATCTTTACGCGTACACTTCTCGAGTAAAATTTGTCATCTCTCTAGATAAGGAAACAACAAACCTTTCTCTAACTTGCCAACTAGATGGATAAATGTCATAAGAAATTTAGATTTCATAGTTTTCTTAGTATGCATTACAAACAAACAACATTCACTTGGTTGATTCTCATTTGGTTCTTTTACAGAACCAGCATTCACTTCCTATATGAGGAGAATCTTCATCTACGTTTCTTTGTTTTGTTTGTTTTTTGATGTTAAAAATGGTTCTAATTAATGTGGATAGTTGTTTCTTTTGTTGGGCATAATGAATATTTATGCTATAATAATCCTTGTAACTCTATTTGCAAAACTTCTTGCCTAGATTGTTGTATGGTGGGATTGACCTCCCTGTGTTTCTATTTTTGTTGCTCTTCTTTATATGTCATTATAGTTAAAGTTGGTGATTTTTGGTGGGCATGGCTATTGGCCTTAAAAACCTTTGGGGTGTGACAAAATTGTTTAAGGAAATAGATTGTGTTGTTGTTAGGAGCAATCAATGGAGCTATGTAAATATTTTGGTCCACCTCAACTAAGCAACGAAGGTAAAAACTAGTAGTAACTTGTCATTTTTGTTTGGCAGTATTCCCTAATGTTGATTTCCAAAGGTAAAATTCAGACCTCTCCTTCAATTCTCATTCTAAACATGATATTTGTTTATTGTTCTTATACACGTTTCCTTGTTATCAAGCTAATTTTTTCTTGTTCAAATAATGTGTTTTTGTCCATTTTATTTCAAAATGGTTATTAATTTGCTGAGATGTGGGCGTTTGAATGAATAATGAGAATCATAATATTAGCATGTGAGTTTTGATTTTAGCAATGAACATATTTAATTTATGCTAAGCTTTTATGTGGTTGTTGGCTATGATTTGAGAGTGTGCATTGATTTTCGTTGATAGAGGGCTTAAAATATTGTACCTATGTTTATTTTGTGTATCTTATGAGGAAAGGGAGTGGTAGATAAAAAGATAACAACTTTTCAGTTTGTAAGCACTATAAATTTTGATACAGTTTCTTTTAAGGAGGAAGAATGAATGGTCTAGATTCAGATACACATTCTCGAAGAATAGACCTACAACTTTCCTTGTATGTTCCTCCAATCCCCTTTTCCATACCTCTAGAGAGCTCTAATGCTTACGCTTTTTTTTTTAATATATGTTTGTGTTTTTTTTTTTAATCTTGTACTTGTACAAGTTTTTTCTTTTTCAATATAATTTTCTCTTAAGAAAAGCAGGGCAAAACCTCTCTTAGGCTAGAAGAGTGAACCCAAGAAAGTTTCTTTTGAGCTTTTCCAAAGAAGCTCCTTTGTAATACATCTTCTTTTCTTTTTTATATATACGTATATATAACCAAGTGAAGAAAGAAGCATGTTTTTCATCTAAACCTTCCTATATCACAAACACTTACTTTTGTGATAGTGGTCTTGGCTTGTTGGCATGTTCCTAAAGCTTGCTCCTAGATCTCTTTTTATGTAGACTTGCTGCATGTTCCTAAGATTATCAATGTCTCTTTCGAATTTCATGTTATATTGCTCTGTTTTGTAAAGGACCAAACGAAGAAGGGGGGCCTCAAAGACGACCTTTTTATGTTTATCAAAAGTTAAATTATTCTCTCAAGCTCATAAAAATCTTCTTGTCCTAGTAGTATTTCTCCCTTTGAGTCTTGACATTACTAACTCGACCATCCAACTGAATATATTGTAAAACAAGGTTGTCATGTCAAGATGCCTTATCCATTAATGTCAACAAATCTCGTGATATTTATTTCTTTTCATATCTTATTGTCTTGGTAAGATCCAGAGGCTTCTATTCTTGCACGCTAAGACTGTTCAAATAACAACCCCTTTGCTCATACTTGTTAATTTATATATGGGGTCCTTCTCCCCTAATATTTTCTAGTTGTTATCATTACTTTGTCAACATTACTAATGCCTTTCTTAAATTCAGACTTTTACCAAGATTGTAATATGATACACTTCAATCATTCATTGATTTCATAAGAGAAAGTGTTTGTGGTATAGTTTTCTATACACATTGCTAAAAGCAAAAGAATGATATGAGCTAAGGAACTTTCTTCTGTATCTACCATTTTTAACTCCTCCAACTTATATAATTGTTTGATTTGTACCTTTCCACACCTACTTATATGGTTGCAGTTGAGGAGATGAAAAAGTGAGAGGGAGAGAAAAAGAGAGAGAAGAAGAAGTTATTAAAATAGTTGCATCAATGGCTTTATCTCTTAGATTTATTGTGTTTTATTGACAATATATTTTGGTAGCTTGTCCTTTATGTATTAATTTCCTTTGCTTAATTGAGCTTACATTGATTATTAGCCTTAACATCATCTATCACTCAATTCTTCATGTTCTTCAATTTGTAATTGAGCTCTTGAAAGTATTAAAATCTCTCTGATTCTATTCAAACTCAAAAGTTCTAGCTCTTTGCTTTCATAGGTTCTGCAACTCATAGTCAAGTAGCATCAAAGGTTGATGATGAATTCAGGTTTTCTATTCAAATTAAGAAGTTTTAGGTACAACAACTGATATTGCTCATAGAGGAAAAACATCTCTTCAGCCAAACATGACACTAGCCTTTGATAAAGAAATTAAGGTTATTTTGGTAAGTATTTTTATTGACGAATTCTTTTTTTCTTCCTTTCTTGTTTATTTAAAATAGTGATCTATTTATTTTAAGAAATATTTGTAAAATTTATATTCCTTAAATTTTCTCGGGTTTATTTTGGTTGGTAGTGATTGAGTGAGACCAAACTCATCTTTCTTTTGCTTTCCTTCTTTTTTATATAGTCCTCACCTTTTGAAAATAAATAATGCATTATACTAATTTTGTTTGTGTAGATTAAAACATTTTATGTGACTTTGAAAGTCCATTTCAGTATTCCTATTTATGTTCTTCTTTATTTCCTCATGACTCATGGGTTGTTAAGATTAGTTAATGTCAATCAGTCTTTCTTTAATAACTATCAAATATTTATAGGTATTGAAATGTACATCAATTAGTCCCTTTTCTTTATTGATAGCATAGAGCAAGAACATTTTTATTCACTACTTTTTTTAGTTTCCAACAATTTAGAACTAGGAGACTCATGTCATGGGTGCTTTAGATTGAAATGATCACCAGAAGATTTTATTGCAAAGGTTAAGTTATATAATCTAGATTTGTTTTCAATATTGGCAATGGTATTCATATTCACTTTCATGGCTTTATCAACATCCATTTCAGCATCTATTTTCATGAGAACTTTGGCCATTATGTTGTGGTTTTTTCTTAATGCAAAATAACTTCGTTATATTTGCCTTTTTTTTAGCTATTCTAGATTATGTTTTAATATGAGATTTAGGATTTGCAGGATGTTGAAATGGGGTGACTGGTACTACAATGGAGACAAAGACCAAAAAAATGATTCAACTATTCACTCTAAATGTAAATAAACTTGGCTTGAAGAGAAGTGAGCAATTGAGAAAAACCTTCAATTTCATTCTAGATAGTAGTTAACTTGTTAAAAAACCTTTAACTTAATTATCTTTTGTAGATATTATTGATATAAGTTTTATGTTCTTAATATAATTTTGTACAAAAGATAATGTATAAGTACTTTCTTAATTATTAATGAATGTTTATCTTTTATATTAATTATGAGTTTATATTTTAGTAATGCACAAAATAAAAAAAAAAATATTTTTTTAATATTTTCAACTAAAAGAAAAATGAGAAGATATTCAACAATATTATTTGGTTGTTATTAAAGAATATTTACTATAAATTATATTTTATAGTTAATTATATATTTTAGCAATAAAAATATTTCATAGACAAATATAATGTTTTACTATAAAACAAAAAAATTTGTAG
>JAJIYU010018835.1:0-11051 GCA_030144865.1 Tinospora cordifolia
TATTACATCGACATCTCATCTTAGAGAACTTGATAATGAGTTGATTTACTACCAATATATCTAGTAATAACTTAACAATATATTTACCAAGGGGTTGAGCCATTGTTACTTCAAAAAGTGTGTCCCAAGTTGGAAATGATAAACCTTTATTTACCAGCTTGAGAGGGAGTGCTGTAGAATGAGTATTAATCAGTGAGATCATGAACCACTTACATTTCAAATCAATCAGTGTTGATTGCTATTGAAGAATATTGTAAGAACTTTGCATTAATAGCTTGTGCAAAATATTTAAAGAATACAGGCTTTGCACATCTATTTACATATGCTCTCTCACTGGGAAAATGAGTAAGAAAGAATTCGTGTGGAGTAGGTCATAGAACCAGACTACATAATATCTGAGTGTCATTATTCTTAGTTCTACAACTCGAGCTAGCGCTGCTCGTGTTTTTCACCAATTAACCCAATATGGCTACTCCTCTGGAATCTCATGTAGCCATTGTGAAACAAGTATTGTGTTTTAGGTTTACAACTTCCAAATAGCTCTTATGTTCTTCATGTTTACTTTTATTAGTAGTGTTGGTTTCCTAAAATACAAACCGTTTCACTTTTGGTTTTCAGAGTTCTTATACCAACCTAATTTCTTAGTTTGCTGAAAGCAGCCCATTGTATCTTGATCTAGTCTTTAATTTGAATGGTGTTCACTTTGGTTGAGACAATATGAACTTCCTTGCATCTTTGCTCTTTCAGATTATACACTGAAAATTTTAGCAAATGGGATCCAAACTATTGTTTCATGCTCAAACAAACGCATAGAATTGGATGGTTTCATATCTGGAAAGGGTTGTTTCTTGAATGCATTGAGTTCAATCTATGGCTTTAGCTGATCATATGGTTGACTTCTCACTGAGGTAAAAAAACTGAAAATGAAATAAAATAAGAAATAGTTACTATGAGGGAGTGTGAAACCACTCAGTTTTGCACTTGTTGTATGTTGTATTTATTTCATACTCATTATAATTTACTCATCAAGTTATCTTGTACTCCATAGATGTTTACAAAAGTTGGGAGAAACAGAATTGCATGCTTGCAAAAGTCTAATATTGAGATTTTGAATGCCAATTTGTGCATGTTGATCCCTTTGATGTTGTTTTATTCACATGATTCTCCAAACACTATACCATCAACAATAGATCAAATGGAATATTATAGCTTACGAAACAAGTGATAAGGAATGAACAAGTGTCTTCATATTTTCCCTTTAAAGTACAATTTTCACTATTGTGTTTGTGTTGTTTTTCTTGTGTGTAAAAGGTTATTGGAACATTTTATCTATATCTATAGAAGGCCTTATTATTGAAGCACTGTTGCGTACAATATTCTTGTGGAATTCAAGGTTTTGAGCATACAATTAAGTTAAGCATTAACATATGAACTGCTTGTGAATCTTTTAGACAAATCACTAAATCTCAAGCCTCCTACCTTTGTTCTTTATTTTCCTTGATATTGAAAATCTCTAATTCATGAAGGGCATAATACTCCAATTTTTATATATGATTTTCTTGAAGAAGTTAGAAGATCTTGTATTTGGGTTGTCTGTATATCATTTCCTAGATGTGAATAAGAGGCAAATTTAATATTTTGATGTTTCTACCAAAATCCCTGGTGATGAAAGAACTGAAGTTGACTGGCAACAAATTGTTAAATCTCCTTCTGAGTTATGTTGTCTTCAATGTATTTCCTAGCTTTTTGCCTAGAAATGTTGGTGATGATGAAAAAAGTATGATCCTTAAGTTCGATTGTGTAGAAGAGAAATAAAAATGTAAAGAAGTGGAACGTGGTATATGTCCTTGTCTTTTTACTTCTTAGATTGATGGTCCTCTTATAGTAGTAGATGGATCCTTTACATAATTAGTGACTAAAAGGTAACATGTAAGCTCTTATATATATATAGCATATATGAAATGCCTTGTTCCTTGAGTTGTGGGTTGTCACAATCAAGTTTGATTTGGGTTAGTGTGCATCATACACCAAGCGTGAGTGAATCACAGCCATAACATGAGCCCTCCCAATTCATGGTCACGGGACTTTCAGCCTAGGCCAAGGGAAGGTGCCTCGATTTTGGATGAGGTAGGCTGCCCAAGTTTTAGTTGAGGACTGAGGCATGCTCTTTGACTAAGAAGTAAGATTGAAGGGGCTTTAGCTGTGGCTGAGGCGAGCAGCTCATGAGTTGTTTTCAATCAATTATATCTACAGAAACATTCAAAATTAACTGTATCTTTTTTTTTTCTTTATTTGGTCACAGATTGTGTTCTCACGACCTGGAAACATTGACGTATTCTCTGATCCACACGCGAGTTTTCCTACAGCGTAATGATGAAGGCCTAAATCATGTAACGATGTGATAATTCTGTTTGTTTTGTTTAGCTTCCATTTGTTTGTGCGTTGTGGTGGTGGGGATGCGGGCTTTCTAGGTATGTTTGTTATTATTATTTTGATTTTAAGCATTGATTTATCACACTGGAGTTGAAGGTGTCACTCTTGGATAATTAAGTATGGTTTGGTCCAGGTTTCTATGCATTACGATTCAAATCAAGAAAATCCAGATAGGGTAATATGGTTTATGAAAACAACTCATTCTGTTAATAGTGTTTTTTTTTTTTTTTGAGAGAGTAGAACAAACAGTTGTATTCATATAGCATCACCCAAAGTACATCAGAAAGTAAACAAACACCAAATTGGACAAAACAACACCGCAGTGTACAAGTACTCAAACAAGACAGAGGCTTCAACAGTAACACCGCTACGCACCCTGACATGCAACTCTACACAAAGAAACTCAGATTTCAAAGCATTCTTCGCAACTTCTACACCAATTATGAAAAATACCAAGTCAATTGTTTTCAATTTAAATGCTACTACCCTTGTGTACTAACTTGCAGGATGATCTCATTCCAAAGAGAGTCGATGTTAACAATCATCTTTGAAAAATATTTTTATGTTTGAATTAGTAAACGCTGCCTGATTTTAAAATGTCGTGTTTCCAGATATTAAAAGATCCATTTGAGTTACAAAATAAATGGAGCATTGAATGTTTGTCCCTTCTATATGCTTCAAATGGCTATCGTTGCCTGTGTTGATCACTGGAGCTAGTACCTAGGGGTGAATAAGACCCAACCTAGCCCATAATATCCTAGATAATTTTAAAAAATAATATATTTTTAGTGATTAGACATAAGTGAAATGAAATAATTAGAGTTAGGATGATTAAAGTAAAAATATAATTGTTATGACTTATGCCTTACTTTAGAAATAAAATTAATAATGTAAAAAATTTTTAAGGCATAACATTCATTAAATAAAGATAAATCGTCTATTTCACTTAAAAGTTTCTATCACCTTAGATTTTTAGATATTTAATTAAATAAATATTAAGAAAGAAAATTAAATAAAATCATATCCTTAGTGATTGAAAATTAGTAAATTGGATAGAAAAAACTATTTTCTTTTGAAAAATAAACAAATTAACCAAAAAGGTATTAAAATGGGAACTTAGTAAACAATTAGACTATGAAAGATCACTTTAGGGAAAATAAAATGAAAAAGTAATCATAAAAATGATGTTTACGCAGATTTCTCGTCAAAGTAAATTAGATAATTAAAATGGAATAATAAAAATAATAAGAATTCACACGTTTCGGAGGAAAAAGAAAATTTAGGTGACAACGCATTCATACAATATATGTACGGGGCGACGACCAACTTATACAATATGTAAACCTATTCAATGCACTAGTTGGTCGATTTTTAACATAATAATAATAATAATAATAATAATAATAATAATAATAATAGAATCAAATCACAAAAAAGAAAAAGACAAAAAAAAGAAGGGGGACGTTTTATTGAAATTAGAAGTTATGGAATTTTGGAAAAATTTTAGAATATTGGTTTTTAGAAAACCTTCCTTCACCCCTAGCGTAAATAATCACAATGCTCGCTTTCCCCTCCATCGTCATCTCTCTCTCTCTCTAGATTTTCTCTTTTAGCTTTTCTTATTAGGCCATGGGATGTGTTTGGCAAACTAAATTTAGGCTCCCAGATGAATGATAACTTAGAAATTGAATTTAGAACCACTCTATCACGAAGGTCGCAAAGCAAAAAAATGATAATAAAATGGTCAACCTAACTAATATAAAATTGTGTAGATCGAGTTGACCGTGGATAGTTGTGACCCCATGAATTGTTAGACATCAAGAAAGCTGGGGTAGGCCAACATAACACTTAGCATGTGTTGAGTTTAGGAGGAACTCATTCCTAGTTTAGGAGGAAATTTAGGCTCCCAGATGAATGATAACTTAGAAATTGAATTTAGAACCACTCTATCACGAAGGTCACAAAGCAAAAAAATGATAATAAAATGGTCAACCTAACTAATATAAAATTGTATAGATAGAGTTGACTGTGGATAGTTGTGACCCCATGAATTGTTGGACATCAAGAAAGCTGGGCTAGGCCAACATAACACTTAGCATGTGTTAAGTTTAGGAGGAACTCATTCCTAGTAAGTGGTTGCATGTGACCAAGCACCATGGAGCAAGTGCAACGTGACCTAGTCAACATCAGTATGGGTTGCCAAGTGCGCTTGGCACATGATCAAGGTGGGTGCCCATGATCATGCATGTGGAGATCATATGTTGGAAGCATTAGCACAAGATCCGGGCAAGTTCTCTTACGTGTACACGTGGAACTGCTGTTGGGCACATTCAAAATTGACCCAGGTGACTGCTCATGGAGAAGGACACATTTCTTGAGCGGTTTCCCAAGATTTTCGAAATGTGACCCAGGTGGAGAATTGCTCAGCAATTATCTTAGAATCTTGGAGCTGATGATGCAGATGGCATGGAACATGTGATGGTGAATTGCCATCCGAGAATGGCGGACTAATGGCTACGTGGGTGCATGACCTAGTCCCTGAAATGCACATGGCCGAAATAATAGGGCACATGGATGTGCTAGATGATCTATGTTCATGACATGTGCTGATCCATGGATAGTTGTTGGTAATTGAATACTGGACCAAGTCAAAAGCAAGGGACATGTGGCAGGTGTGCTAGTAGTTAACAACTGTGTGCCAGGTGTGCAAGCCATTAACAATAGCATGGAGCATGTGTGCTAAAGATCAGGAGCAAGTGTAAACGTGTAGAGCATCTAAGGGTCATATGTAAGGTTGCAATAGATCGTTGCTATGTATAAATAGGGCCTTTGTGTTCTAGGAAAACGGTGCAAACTGTAATTCCTTCAGTGATCAATACAGTGATTCAATAGTTGCCTTAACTTGTGTGTCGTGTTTTACTTCCTTGTTGCGTTATTTTTTACTGTGAGCACCTTGTATTGAGTGCGTGCCATATGTTAGTTAGGCTACCAGATCTTTCCTTGTGTAAAGGTGATACTTTGTTGGTCATCATTGAATGCATAGTCTTGGAAGGCCTACTTGATTGATGGACATTGCTTCAGGTTGCTGAGACTAGAGTAAGACTCTAGTGCACCATAAGATGGATGTAGTTGATAGACGATCAACCCCGAATTGCAGATCAGTAGCCTTATATTCGGTTGGCATTTGCAGCAAAAAATTTGGACAACTGCTTGACCCGTGACAATTGGTATCAAAGATAGGATCTGAGAAAAGATCATGGCTAGGGAAAACACTTGTGAAGCAATTGACAACCTGAAGGAGCGAAAATCTAAACTAGGACATGCTGTGGTAGACCTAGTTCATGCGAATTCATCCATTATTTTTGATGTACCTGGAACCATTGATTTGGCTGCAGGATGGAGATGCTGGAACTCAAAGTCACTGAGTGGGAGATAAAAATGGAGGAATTGGTTGTTGATGTTGGTGTTGTGGAGAGTCTTTGCACAGACACAACACAGACATTTACCACTAAAATGGGGGTCCTAAAACTTGTTGTGAACAAGGTCCCTAACGGTTTCGAAATCCCAAAGACAAAGGTCCTTGTACCCAAAGCCTTCAGTAAAACCCGGAATGCCAAGGAGTTGGAGAACTTCTTGTGGGACATGGAGCAATACTTCGCTATTGTTCGTATTCTAGAGGAACAGAAGGTAGGACTGATGTCCATGTATTTGATTGGTGATGCCAAACTCTGTTGGAGAACTAGAGTTGACGATGTTGTTGTTATTGGCCGTCCCAAGATTGAGACTTGGGATGTACTGAAGAAAGAATTGAAAAATTAGTTCTTTCCCACAAATGCCACCTGGTTGGCTCGAGATGCTTTGAAGAAGTTGAAGCAAATTGACACTATGAGAGAATATGTCAAACGATTCTCTTCACTGATGCTGGACATCAAGAACATGCTGGACAACTTTGAAGAAGTTGAAGCTCTTCAACTTCACCTCTGGGTTGCAGTTATGGGCACAAGCTGAATTGAGAAGGCAAATTTTCAAATAATTACCTTTTGCAATTGTTGTAGCAGATGCCTTGGTCGATTTCAAGGCTACTTCTTCGATTACTCATTCTGATGGTTGCAAGTTCAATTCGAAGGACAAGAAAACGTCCACGGAGGGAAAGAAAGAGAGCACTAGTAAGTCATCCAAATTCTACAAGAAGGAGGACAAGAAGGTGACCAAGGTTGAAGGTCAGACGAAAAGCTTCAACAAGGGATGCTTCATCTGTGATGGACCTCACAGAGCACGAGATTACCCTAAGAAGGAGAAGCTTGCCGCACTGGTGGCTGAGAAAGAGAGCCCCACAGAACAAATGAGGGTAAACCCCTTAAGGTTGCTGAACACCATTCAACAGTAAACGAAGGCCCCAGACAATGGGCTTATGTATGTGGAAGTGTTGATGAATGCGAGCTCCCCGGTATTGGCTATGGTGGACATAGGAGCCACACATTCATTTTTGGATGTCTTACTGGTTGAGAGCCTTGGATTGATCATGACATAGAATACTTTCTGGATGAAGGTAGTGAATTCGAAAGCTAAACCTATCCATGGGTTTGCTAGCAATGTTGAAATCAAGATCCAAGGATGGTCAGGTATGGCAAATTTTATGGTTGTTTCCTTAGATGATTTTGACGTTATTATGGGCAACAACTTTTTTGCGGACACAGAACATTGCAATCATGCCTTCGTTGCAAGGCTTGTTTACAATGGACAGGGCGAAGCCTTGTTTTATCCTTGAGTTGAAAGGGGAACAGAAGCGTGTTGTGGATCCAAGCTCCATAGTCTCTACAATTCAAGTCAAGGATGGCCTTCAAAAAGGCCACTCAAAATATGTAGCAATTCTCATGGAGATCAAGGAAGGAAAGACAATTGACGTACCTGAACCTGTTGCTACAGTTTTGGAGGAGTTTCAGGATGTGATGCCCTTGAAGTTACCTAGAAAGCTGCCTCCAAGAAGAGATATTAACTATGAGATAAAACTGGTAGAAGGTGCCAAACCCCCTATACAAGCACCATACAGAATGACCCCAAAAGAGCTTGAGGAACTGAGAAAGCAGCTCATGGAATTGTTAGAAGCTGGGTACATCTAGTCTTCTAAAGCTCCTTTTGGTGCACCGGTACTATTTCAGAGAAAGCAGGATGGCACACTGTGAATGTGTGTCAATTATCGGGCCTTGAACAAACTAACTGTCAAGAACAAGTATCTTATCCTACTGGTAGCGAATTTGTTTGATAGATTGGCAAAGGTGAGATACTTCACCAAACTGGATCTCCATTCAAGCTATTACCAAGTATAGATTGTTGCTGATGATGAGTCCAAAACTACTATGGTAACAAGGTACAATTTGTTTGAATACCTGGTGATGCCATTTGGTCTTACTAATGCCCTTGCAACTTTCTGCCATTTGATGAACAATGTGTTACATGAGTTCATTGATAAATTTGTGGTGGTATACTTGGATGACATTGTCATCTATAATTAGACCCTCTGTGATCATGTGGAGCACATTAGAAAGGTCTTGACCAAATTGTGAGCATCTGAACTATATGTGAAGAAGGAGAATTGTGACTTTGCATAGGTGTGACACCCCAACCCCCGTATCTTTACGCATTAGACATAACCACCATTCTCTTGATAGTGCACTATATGACAAACCTTGTTGATAGATGATCAACCCCGAATTGCAAATCACCAGCCCCGTATTCGGTTGGCATTTGCGGCAAAAAATTCAGACAATGTTTGACTCGTGACAATAGCAATGATGCCATAGTTCTGGCCCCACCAGATGTGAATTCCTATGACTTGGTCAAGGGGGGAAATTGCACGTCTGGCCTCTGAATAGCTACTCATAGAACCCTCAAAGGCAAAGCCTAATGAGAAGTAGCTAATAATGAAATTATGTAGATGATTGCACCCTAAAATTTTGCGAGAGCTGCCCTTCCTAGAGGTATAGTGGTGTGAGACCATCTAGAAATTTGTAAAAAACATCATGCGCCAAGTAAAGGAAATAAGTTGCAAAGAGAGGAGAACCACTGAAGAAGAAGACATTGCTAATTGAATTCTTTACTAAGATTATATGCGGAAAAGAATACAAATAGTTAAGCTTTTTGAAGGTCTATCTTTACGGTTTGTGTAACATGGTGTAGAAATAATTGAAGCTTTTAATGGATAATTTTTATGAATGAAGATGGTTATCTCTTAGCTATTATATGTGTCTATTTATGAATTAATGCCTTAAATTATGTAATGATGAATTGGGAATTTATATAGATGGCACGTACTAGAGGGATGATTAGCCAAAAAGATACCCACTATAACAAATCCTCTCCTAGCTCCCCGTAAATTTTGGTTGGTTTATTTCTTGAAATCATTTTATAACTTCATTTAATTTAAAACTTAACTTACGGACGAAAAACATGTGATTGGAGTAAATTTCAAATCATATTTTGAAAATAGTCGGGAAACTAGAAGGGAAAAATCATTACATTATCTTCTTTCTACTTTGACTTGTTCTTTCTCTATCTTATCTTTTCAATTTATTTTTTAGAAAATTGGTTATATTTGATTAAGTTCGTAACATTTCAAATCTTTTTGAAAGGAAATAAACAAACAAAATGTCCTTGATTTTCAAAATGTCATTTTACAACCATATGTTATTATCAATGTTCAAGGGATTTCCCATGGTAGTGTGATGAGTTTTGGAAGAAAATATGCTAAAGAAGGAATTAGAAAGTATACGAAATGAAATAGAAACATTTTTTGACCATTACCACAGTAATTGAGTGAAATTATCGTAGTAACACGACAATTTTTAGAAATAATGCATGCAAAAGTTGCCCAAGACGAATTGGAAAGTCCCAGAAATCTTGAGTTACTAATTCACATGCATAAGATTGAAAAATTAACAGGTTTCCTGCACTGGAAACACCCCAAACTTGTTAATCAGACCTATTTGAACTCTATATAAATCCTGCCTGAGCTCCCATTCTTTTCACCGCAGCAAGAACTGAATAGGTTCCTTCTTGCTCTCTTTCTCTCTCTACCTTCCTCTTGACATCCATTTTTTTCTTTAACTGTTCTAAATAGCAAGTACAGTAGTAGTAACGAAGTGCTACACAAATTCTGTGTTAGCAGTTAGAAAGATTTGAAGAAGATTCAATAGAAGGTTCAAATGGACTTTGCTATTTACTTTATTATTTTGATTTAAATAAGGTTTGAATGAATGTGATGTTTTGAATATGCATGATCAATTATCATACATGCCATGTAGAATATGCATACATAGACTCACATAAAAAAAATGCATGATCTATGATGTTATGATATGGCTGTGCTTATATGTATAATTTTGTTTAAGTTTAGTTTATATACATGAATGTTATGTTTTTACACTTAATCAACAATTTATTAAGATTCTAACCACGTATCATCGCAAGGAAGGATTTCTTTGTGTGTATTCCAACCATGCTGGACCTTTGATGTAAAATTGGGTGTCAAGATTGACCCTAGAGTGAATTGAGTTTTTAGGAGTGATTCCATGTAACACCCCAACCCACACATTCCTTGAGTTTTGGACAACCACCATTATTTTGACGGTGGACTTAACCAATTGGCGGGTCGGGCCGGTGTTACTTACAAGCGACACACACTTGACTTTCTATAATATGTAGTATTAACATTTATGGTGCTAACACATATCTTATTCATACACATATTAGCCAATATGTGTAAATATTTTATTTCTATTTATTTCTTAAGCAATTCCTTAAATTTTATAATTAATTCTACTAAACCTTAATTTTCATTTAATTAACAAATTAAGGTATTATTTGTCTATTTTATATTATATTTCCAATATATTTTATTTTTCATGTGCCAACCTACAATTTGCACCCAAAAATTTCTTAAAATCTTTGAAATTATTTTCACTTGATTTATTTCATTTAATTTCCTCGAACTTATTTATTTATTTTAAATTATTTGACAAAATCCTAGGGTATTACAACCTACCTTCCTTAAAAGAAATTTCGTCCTCGAAATTTGTACATGTTTTGGTGTTCCTAGTGAACAGATGCGGGTACTTAGTCTTCATTTCACTTTCCAGCTCCCAGGTAGCCTCTTCCAATCCGTGATGCTTCCAGAGCACTTTAACTAAGGGAATACCCTTAGTTCTTAGATTCTGAACATTGTGATCAAGGATTCTCACCGCCGTTTCCTCGTAGGTAGCATCATCTTGAATGTTTACTTCCTCCCAGTGGATGATGTGAGAAGGGTCAGGTTCGTATTTCCTCAACATAGAGACATGGAATATGTTATGTGCTAAAGTCATCCGGCTTGGTAAATCCAACTCGTAAGCACATCTTCCGATTCTTCTAAGTATTTCAAAGGGTCCGACAAACCTCAGAGATAACTTCCCTTTGATTCCGAACCTTTTGATGCCCTTCTGAAGACTGACTCTCAGAAACACCTTGTCCCCTACTTGGAACTCTAGTGGTCTTCTCCTCTTGTCTACATAACTCTTCTGACGACTCTGTGCAGTAGTCAGCCTCCTCTGTATCAACTTGACTTGGTTGTTCATCTCTTCCAC